>WBND01000311.1:0-29220 GCA_013398595.1 Tychaedon coryphoeus | reverse complement strand
TGAGGATGGTGCTGTGCAGGGCCAGGAGCTGGACTTCATGGATCCCCTGAAGCTCAGTATATTCTATGATCCTAAAACAAAATAGAAAAAAAGGTTAAAAAAAAAAGGGTTTTTTTAATCATTTTTTTTTCTTGTTCCTCTCTGAGGCTTACATGGTGACTATCAGTAAGCAAGAGATGGAAAGAGTATTGAGACTTCCTGGGATTGCTGGCAGGTACCAGAACAGAGTAGAAGTAAGTGGACAGCAGTTCTACTGGAGCAAGGGAAAAGTCCAAGCTGACTATAGCAATAAAATAGGAAACTAATTTCCATGTGTTGCAGGGAAGAAAAGTCATATAATAAAGCTCTCCCATATTAATCACTTTCCCCTCTCTTAATAACAGAAGGAGAATTATGGGAATAAGCTAAACCTGTTTGCCAAACTCTCTTTGTAAATCCATTATTTTTAAATGATTATGTAACCCAGGGAAACCAAATCACACCCATCAGGACTGGAGTGAGCAGTTTGAAATTTATGAGTTTTAATATTTGTTTTGTTTTGTTTTAAAGACTGTGCTTTGTAGTCTTACTTGAATTTCAGTTTTAGTTTATATTCTAATCTAAAAAAAGCCTTAAGCTTCTCAGTGTTTGAGCTTCCCTGCTGTGGTTTCAGTGACCTGTGGCATTCTCCAGGCAGGTGAGGTGGTGCATTATGAGAGCCATAACCTCTTGTATCTTCTTGCAACCTTCAGTGCTCTAAGCAAAAGTTCACTCATTAACTCTTGGAAAGCACAGAAGAAACCTGCTGCTGGAATCCTCATCTGCTCTGCTCAGGCTCACCATGTTAAGTATCTATCCGTTGTATCTTAGTAACTCAAACAGCTATTTAACAATAGAAGCAGCAAGCCCAAAATACTACCAAATGCCATCATAAACATATGCTTTGATCAATAACCTGTGTTGCTACCCAGGTGGCAATTCCCTGTGCTCTTATATGAGCCTGGCTGTGGATGCAGACTGGGAGCATGATCAGAAGCATTAAACACTGCATTATTCAAACAGGCCATCATGTCTAAGAGCAGCAATAGTGGTCGATTCACCAAGTCACAGCTGTGCAGTTGTACTGTATTATTTTTAGAATAAATAATACTTTCAGTCCAAGATACTTTTAGCATTAATTGACACCCTTTGGGGAATCCAAACTGTCAAGCAAGTTATGTAACAACTAACAAAGTTGCACTTTCTGTATATGAAATCAATATTTAAATAACTTATTTTTCTCCATTTGCTGTTCTTAAATGATGTAAGTAGCTGTAATATACCAGTACTCAATATGTCCTGCAGTTTGCTTCAACCCAAGAAAGCTGTGTATTGTAAAGAAAAAAAAAAACAAAAACAAAATATGAATGTGTAAAGATTATTGTGCTGTTTCATTTAGCAAAAAAAAATGGTTGACAAAAGGGTTTTCCTGTGTATCAAAACTTGTCTATAATTATATGTCATACTGTTCATAGATAAAAAGTAAATAAATTTCCATGGTCTCTCTCTTTTTTGTTGCTGTTTTTAATTTTGCTAACAGATCCTCTATTTGGCACTTGGGTAGCAGCATCCAGTGATGTAATTTTTTTGCTTATATCTTTGGCCCTCACCCTGTAACTTACCAAGCCTCTAGTTCCTCTCCTTGTAAGCAGTCTCAACACATCTACAGCAGGAGAAAAAAGTTTAACAAATTCAAAATATTAAAAGCCCTGATAATTCAGAACTAGAAGCAACTGTTAAATTATATGATGTGACTCGGTCCTGTCCAAACTCTGTTATATCCTGTGAATGTCCAGCTGCTGGGCTCAGTGAGGTATGTGTGAGAGGTCTCCACTTTGCAGTGGAATAATTAATAATGGGTGAATCCAGAGGGAAAGCCCGTGAGTACAAGGCTGTGGAGCTGTAGTTACAGCTCTTGCCTGCAAGAAGGGATTTCAAACCTGGTTTGCAAATGCAGCTCTGCTTCATTTGGCTGGTGAGGTGCTGTAACTCCTGAAGCCGCAGGTAATGTCTTCAGTCTGGTAAGAGATGCCAGTGTCCAGGGTTAGGGGCAAAGGAGCCTTGGGACAGGACTCTTGGCACTTCCTTCCTGCTCACTTGAGAAACTTCTTGCTGACTGATTTGCATTTGCTGGTCTGGTTAGATTTGCTGTGTAATCAGTGGGTATGCTTAGCTGCCTAACAGCGTGCTGCCAGCTCCTCATGGGGACAGCTTGAAGTTAATCCGTGGTGGATTTAGCCGCAAGGAACGAGGAGGGGGCTGTGTCTGCGCGAGTCGTCGTTAGCCGGAAGCTGAACTCAGGAAACGACGTGAAGTGGAAAACAAAGAATCTTTTGGGCTGGATCCAGACAGCTGAGTCTCCTTCTGCCCCGGGCACAGGGGGAGCTCTCGCTGCCCTCGGAACTGCGGGCGTGGCGAGCATCGGTTGGGAATGGGATGAGGGAGCCGAGGGAGCCGAAGGAGGCGCGGGCCCGCGGGCCCTGAGGGCGCTCGGCGGCAGAGGGCGCGCGGCGCTGGCGCCGGGACCCGCTGTTTCCAAGGCTCTCTCAAGTATCAAAACAGAAATAAAAACAAAACAAACACTGCACAACATGAAAAGCCAGGGCGCTTGCCATTTCTGCAGCTGGAGGAGTATTGCCTCCCTTCCAAGATTGCTGTGGTCCAGGATTGCGTTGGGAGCAGCTAAACACAAAGCCCCCATCTATTGCCCCCAGCGTTTTGCTGCTGTGCTTGATCCAAATGTGTGCTAAACACAGCAGCTGCTGCCAAAACCAAGCATCCCCCAACACATACATACCTAACCTTATTCTAGAAGTTCTCTTTCCACATGTTTTTGCACCAGAAAACGAGATGTGGGAGAAACGTGCTAAAAATTCTTGCTGCTAATACTTAGGAAACGCGACTTTATGCCTGGGCAGAGGGTTCATGTGCAAGCCCACAGAGACTTAGAAGCTGTGAGTGTAATGTTACATGTAGCACCAGAGCTACCTCGGGAGTGCCTGAAGGATGCTCCTTTAACACTCGGGAAGCTGTTCATAACAAACGGTGTGACTTGGGATGATGCAGGGACAGGAGTTTGACTCCATGATCCTTGTGGGTCCCTTCCAACTCAGCACATTCTGTGATTCTTATTAGTTCCTAGCCTTGCCCTTTTGCAGGCTCTGCCGTCTTTTACTGCATGAGTGGGTATCATTATTTGTTTCTTTCAATTCTGCCACACAAGTCTGTGCTGAGCTTGTGCCTGCATGAGTGTGTGTGCAGGTACACTGATACTGTTCAAGTCCTGACCCCAGAGCTCTGATATTACTGAGATTCTGACATTTCCAGTGGGTTTGGGCCTGTCTCCAAGCAGAAGAATTTTTGCATGTGTAAATTACTTACTAATATTCTACACCAGAAAGACTCCAGGCCCACTTTAAAAACTTCTCAGGACATTTATAGAAGTAGTATTCTTTCAAAAATATTCAGACTAGAACAAAACCATAGGTCTTATTTCAAAGGAATATTGTTTCTTGGCCTGCTGCAATAGAAGTTCATGGAAAATACGGGTGCCTATGGTCAAACAGAAAGATGCCTGGTGGGATTAGCTGCTTCCAAGACTATATAGGTTTGAGTAGGAGAGAAAGGTAAGTTGGAATTACAATTTTGCACTCCAAACAGCCTTGTTGTTTATTGAATCTGCTTAAGATCACCATCTCTGAGATGAGTCCTGCGTAGCCTTGGAGGTTCTGGGCTTGGCTCTCCCGAGGTGGATCCCATCCCAGGTAGGCATCCCTGACAAGTTCTGCATTCCTTACGCTACTATGCATATGCTATTCTGAATTTCCCACAAGTTGCATTTTTTCATTTAGCCACAAATTGCATGCACAGATGTGCAAGTTTGTGAAAACAAGACTGGTGTTTATGTCCACTAATCCTGTCTTAAGGAGACACACTTGTAAATTTAGACTACCAATCTACTCTTTTTTTTTTTTTCCTTTGGCTCCACTGACTTCTATGGTAATGAATATATACTCCCAGGGTGCTAAAAACTGAAGTTAAAATTTGAATTTTTTTTTAATGTTTTACTGAAGCATGACTAAGCTGTTACCCAGTACTAGCACTCACTTTAAAAGTTCTGATTTAAGTGGCTCCATTTGCACTTAGATAAACAAAAAAAGCCCCCATCATTTCTGTCTCGAAGAGTGAAACTGGATTGTCTCTCTGGCAAGTTCAATGCTGATTAAAAAGCCCATGCAATGCCACCTCAGCCCTGTGGTGAGCTGTTCTGTACAGCACTAGCAGTGTGACAGTAGCCTGTCTTCCATTCTGATATCCAGAGTGCCCACTGGAACGAGCTTGGTAGTGAGAGCTAAGGTTAGTTCAACTTGCAGGTGTGTTCAGGTCCCAGCAATCCTACAAAGCCAAAAAATAAATTAATTTTCAATACTGTCAACCACCTGCTATACCCTGAGGTGTGAGCCTCAGGCTGGCTGTCTGAAAGCAAGGTTAGTGACACTCCTGAGCACACAGAGACTACAGGCAAGCACTACATACCTTTTTGTTTTCCTTTAGCAACACTGAATTGCCTGCCATCCAGAGGAGCTGCTGCATGAGTAAGGCCACATCTGCTAATAGTGAGAAGCAGGATTGCCCTGCTCCTGCCTCCCACTGCAATCAGATCTGTGCTGTTACTGAGCAGCACAGGCTGCACTTCTTTATGAACATGGAAGCATCATAGAAGTGTGGAAGGTGTTTTGTATTTAGAGCAGTGCAGTTTCTGGAGAGCAGAAGAATGGCTTAGATCAATGCAATTACACAAAAAAGCGCTTATGTGCTTAATAAAGTCATCTAATGAAATGAGAGATGAGAGGCTCTCTCAATTCATTGAACCACTTCCTTTTGAAATAGCCTTTTTTTTATTTAGAACATGTCTTGGGACCAACTGCTGCCATCTCAGTTTTCTTCTCCCCAGCCTGATGACAAAGTTAGGAAAGGTTTCAGGCTGCTTTCTAACACACATGAGAGCGTGAGTCAAAAAATTGCTTTTTAGCCCATAGGAAACCTCTGGAAGGCATTCAAAAACTTGTTTGTTTTCTTTTTTCTTTTGTGTGTATTTTAGCAATTACATCAGTTGTGTTTTGTTTCAGGAATATGGGAGGCTTCTGTCTGAGTTTCTGAGGATTCATGCAAATTCACATCACAAGTAATGGCCCAAGCTTCCATGCAATATCTGTCTATGTGTAGATATGTTTCCCCTGGAGCTGGCAGGTGTCTGCAGCACAGTGTTTAACCTTGCAGGCAAAGCTTCAGAGTTGTTTCATGCCCAGGAACACATAAACAAATTTGTCTATGGTTATCTGCATACACAGTAAACCAAGATTCAGCCTCACTCCTTGCATCCTTGTGAGGTGCATCCTACTTCCTTCCTCTGTCATGTTACATGTTTGGCCTGTAAGAAGACCAAAGCCTGGGTTTTGTCAAGTTCTGGTCATTGTCTGGTCCTCACTTAGGAATGTGCAGTAACAAAAGTGGCTTGTGATGCCTTGTGCATGCAGCCCAAGTGGTGTAAGTGGCCTGGGGAAAACACAGTTAACACGGTCTGGTGAATACCTCTTCAGGGCCTCACAAAGGTCCCAGGTTCAACACAGAAAGGAAGGCAAGAAAAAAACTAGTGAGCTGGAGACCCTCCATGCTGATGACTATTTCTGCTCCTTTTTCCAGGTGTATCTACTTGGCTGAGAGCTTTCATGAAGTTCTGTGAATTCAAGATGCTATTTAGAGAAGAGAAACTCCATTCAATCAGGTAATTGAGAGAGCATCTGTACCAGATGCACTCTTTAATTCTGAGAAATACTGTTTTTCCTGGGAGCATTGAGTCCTGAAGCACAAACAGTGAAAGGCCCAGGAAAGCAGGAAACTTTGGTGGCTAACAGTGGAATTCTGCAGATGTTGACTTCTTGATGTAAGTGAAGTAAATCTAGATAAATCCTACTTAGAGAAAAGTGCAAAGATCTGTCAGGTTGCACCCTGAAGTTTGTGCAAGGTTTTCACAGTGCCAGAGTAGGAAACATTTGATTTCTCTTATTTGTTTCCAGTTATTTCCAATATCAGCCCCAAAAGGGTTCCTTACCTCTGTTTAATCCTGTGTGTGCTGTGGGAATGACATTTACAGGCTGTGCCTCTCTTCTTCCTTCATGCCCTCCCAAGGTGTGCCTGAACCACCCAAGCATGGCCGTCTCTCCAAGCAGCCAAAGTGAAAATCCGTCTCTGTAGTATTCCTCTGTATTTGCTCTGGCTGCATTAAGGGCACAGGAGGAAGGAAAAGGGATCAGCCAGCTCATGGAACAGCTGAGGTGGTAATGAGGCTTACTGGGAGAGACAGGAGGGAAAGAAGGAAGGGCTGGATGAAGAAATCAGGGGAAAGCTGATGAATGTCTTAAAAACAAGAGCAGCATTTCTTACCTTCTGGAAACACAGAGCTCTGACATTCTCAGGTGTATGTTGGTGTGGATTAGGCAAGGTCGTGCCTTGCCTTATTATGCATTTACTAAGTTAGTTTAAGCATATATTTTTAAAGGAGAAACTCCTTAAAAATATATGAAGAATTAAGGTTAAGAATATTTCCACTCGTGGGAACTACATGCTGCTCTCCCCCTGAAGAGGCATCTCTTGGCTCAGGACAATTACCACTGGGCAAGGTGAGACATCAGGCTCTCACTGTGGGCTGCTGTTGTATGTTCCTGTGCTGTTCTGAGCAGGCTGAGGATAACTCTGAATTGCAACATCCAATCCATCCTCCCTCACACATAGCAGTGGGAACATAAAACAGATTGTTAGCTTTCCCAGACATAAAGTTTCTGCTCGCTGGTTTAACCTATAAAGGAAGCAGCCACTACAAGGTTTGTCACCACCTTTGCATCAATTACATCTAAAACCCAAGGCCTTTTTAAAAAACAACCAAACAAACCCAAATGATGACAGCAGACCAAATAAGCAGCCCCACACTTGTTGCTAGTGAGCCAATCAGCAAAAAAACAGTGTAAGCCTTTCTGAGCCACATTTGTACAGGAACTCTGCCACTTGCTGCCGTTACCTCCATCCCATGGAAACTTGTGATTTCCTTCAAGCTCAAGCTGGATTCAAGGTGGAGTGCAAATAGTAATTGATAGAAGGTTCTGGAAATGTAAACTGTTCTGCAGGGCTGCTGCTTTCATCTCTGTTACACAAGGGTCAAATATTTGACAAAGGGCCATTTTTGCCCTATCAATCCATACTTATAGAAATCACAAAGGTTCAAACAAATGCATAAATGAAGTGATGAAGAAAGCCTATGAGGATTCAGAGGTATTAGCAAAATACCCTTGAATCTCTATAGATTCCCTGCCTTCACTCTGTTGCTTACTGATTTGTCACTCTTTTCCACAGAAGGGTGTGTCCTACCTCTCTCCAGGTAACCTCTCTGGAATATGGGTCTCCCTGCCTGTGCAGCCCTGAGCTAGGATGCAGCCATTGGATTATGAGGAGCACTTCAGCCATCCCTGTGTCACGCAATGCACAGCTGGTGCCAGCCCCCTGATCTCCTCCTTCTGGTGCCCCTAAATCCATACCTCCCCTAGCTCCCTGCTCTGAAGGGAAATACCACCACTTGCACCCACCCCAACCCCTACAGAAGGCTCTGGTCACCTGGGCATGTGGGACAGGTGAGTAGCCAGGCTGGCAGCTGAGGCAGGGTCTGTGCCAAATCTGACATTCTGTGGGTTTGATCTTCCAGTGAGAAGCCCAGAAATGTCCCTGGAGCAATGTGAATGAGCAGGCAAGGCACAGACACTGTGTGACACACAGCTACCTACTGGAGAGAGGGTCAATCAGAAGGGAGAGAATTCAGGGAGCAAGTAAACTTCCAAATGAGAAGATAACAAAATTTACAATTTTACCTCCCAGGTCTTCTAAAAATCCGGGTAAGAGACATAACTAAAACAACAAGCAGCCATTAAAGACATTAAAATTTTGCCCTGTTCTGAAAGGCCATTTCCACATTCACTTCTCAAGTCTTATTTGTTCTGTCTCATGCTGACCAGCAATATAATAAAACACTGCTTTAATGATTCACTTGGATAAAGTTCTTAGTCCAAATCTGGACTTAGAATACGTAACTAAAGCCCCCACAGACTTGTATACAGAGAAGGGTCTCCACAGGACTGTTTTATTAGCCAAGTGCTGGATTGCCATCTACTGGAGAGTAAAGAAATAAAACCCAATAAACAGCTATTTCATAGTGAGGGAACTATGTTGTCTGCATTTTTGGCTTTAACTTTCCCTGCTTCTATTCAATTAATACAAGTCTGTGATGGCCTGTAAAGTTGTTTCTCTGTTATGGTAAGCAGCTTCTGGTCTTCATCATCTTCAAAGTTAGACTGCATAAATATTACTTTTAGAATGAGGCACTTTGAAAGTTTTTTAAAAGGTTTCTTCAAAATGAGCATATATGGTCCATTTAAAGCTGGAATAGCTGGATAAGCAGCAAGTAAAAATGTTGCTAAAGATTAAAGTTTTCTTAGTTCTGATCTACTGTATTTGTGTGACCTTTGTGTTCTTAGAGTTGTAAGAATGGTTATTGGATAACTAAGCAGTATTATTACTGGGAGATAAAACCAGAAATTATGGCAGAAATTATGCCAAAGGCAAATTAAAGTGAAACATTTAAAGCTTTCTCCTTCTATCTCCTTTTGTCTGTGAAATGAATCTGTGTATTTAAGCCTATTAATATACAGTAATCTCTTGCTGCCTTCCATTTAGTTTCTTTTAAAGACCATAAAGCCCAATGCTCTTAGATGGTAAAGAACAACTATAATTTTGGGTACAGCCTCAACTCACCCTACCTGGTGCACTACAACTGCCTTGATGAACAGAATGTTCTTCATATAGGATGCTCCTCTCATTCATTGCAGAGCTTGATCCTGCCCAGGTGGCAGATTTAAAAGAAGGGGGAAAATAAATCTCTAGGTCTGTGGACTACATTACTGAGGGAGCTTGGGGCAGACATCAAATGAGGCAGGTAAGTACAGTAAGAGAAAGAATGGTTTCACAGCTGTGTCAGTTGAGGCTGGTTTGAGTCATGCTTGTAACAGAAAACAGGAAAAAACCCAGATACTTTGTTTTAAAAGACAGATGAAGATTATTAAAAGGTTGGCTGTATTTCAAGAGGAACGAGCTCCATCCACCACAGCTCTTCTGAGTCTTTCTGCGTGCCCCCATGCCTGCCTCCTGCCTATCTTCCCTTATGGCTGTCCTTTGATGATCCTGTGTTTTTACTCCCCCTTTTCTCCTCATTGCCTCTCCTTGCTTACCTTGTCATTAGATCATCTGCTGAGGTGCTTGTTCCAGTCTGCTCCTCTCTGTTGAACACCACAGCCATGAGTGTTTGACTCAAGACAGCTCACTCATTGCTGCTGAGGCTCAGCTGGTGCAGCAGGAGAAGCACATTTTGGGGAACATCCCATCCAGATCCTGCAGCGCTATGGCAAATCTGTTGAATGGATTCATATGGTGCACAGTGGCTGCAGCCAGCATTAAGACTTGCTTTGAGCTGGACCATTTTCAGTGCAAAATAAATTTAATCTTCTCATCGTTTCTGTTACATTTTAGCAAGTAAACGAATGAAAAGGACAAGACCCAGGCTTTGCCAATAGCTGTGATCCTAAAGCAATGAGGTAGCACTTGCTACCTCAGTGGCAGAAGAGGAATAAGTACAATTGAGGGATTATTGTTATTGTTGCTATTATATAATTTTCCCTAATTTTTTTCTTGAAATGATTGAATGAATTTTCTTTCAGAAGGAAACAGAGCAGTCTGCAGCTTAACCAGGGAAGGCCAGCCTCCCAGGACTGGACACTAATATGTATTAGAATGGTGTTTATCCCATTAATTTGGAGATTTCTCTTTCAGAAGTAAGTACATCTCTCCTAAAATCTTTCATTGAAAACAAAGCACATTTTATTCTCTGCATCTCATACTGGTGTGCTGTGCCTCTCTGAAAAAATTTGCAACGCCATCTGACTTTTGCAGCAACCCTTAAGATAGGGGTAAATCTCAGTGTTGAGCAATGTATCACTGAAAGGAAAAAAAACCCAAATCAGTTTGCTATTAGTGCAGTCATCCTCCAAGCTCCAAATCAGGTGACCAGTCTATTGGCTCAATTTTCTGTGCAGCAGTTTGGATCTCTTTCCATTTTGATGAGACTGTATTTCTTGAAAACAGAGACAAAAAGCCAAACAGAGCAGGGAGCTGGGGAGGTTTCCAAGCAGCTCTGAGAGACAGCATGGAAGAGACAGAAATGTCATAAATAATAGTGTATTTCTTTTTTCCAATAAAATTTCCGAGTGACATCAAAAAAACAAAAAAAAAGTAAGATCTGCAATTCACTGTCCTGTCATTCAATAACATTTCATGTAGCTCTGTGCCAAGCCCTTTTTATTTGCTTCTTGTGGCTCCTACAAGAACCAGGAACACATTAGCCAGCCATGTATGCCCACTGTGCCACCACCTGTGCCACCTGTCTTCCTCCAGCCCAGGTGTGCAGGCCAGGGTGGCACAGCTGGCAGCTCAGTCAGAGCCCCCTGAGCCACCAGGTTTGATGGGAAGGTGCAAAAGTGAGGAAAGTCCCATGTCTGCTAAAGCACTTCCCTGTACTCAGAGCTAGAATCTGGGCTAAACAGCAAATTATCACTGTCTTGATTTTGTGTCTTGCTGCAGGGGCTACTTTATATTTGTCTGAAAATGAGTGTTTATGTTGTCCTTGCCTCATCCTGAGCCAGCTTATACCTCCCTCTGTGGTAGAGATGGGAAAGCAATTCACCTGGATAGCCAGCTGTGCCTTGCAGAAGCTAAAGTATCTTACAGAAAGGGCAAGAGATTAAGGCTGTGAACTACTTTTTGCAAAACCTTTTAATAGCCTTACACAGAGACTGCAGCCAAGCCTATGTGTCATTCCTTTAAGTTTTGTTACTTTCTCTTTACAGCAAAAAAAGTACTGATATTCTTCTATATACTTCCATGGGCTGCTCTGAACTAAGGCACTTATTCACCCATCCTGATTCATAAAAATGACAAACCAACCTATTGCTTGCACTGGTGTCATAATGAAGCCTAGCATATATCTTATAGCATATATCTTAACCCAAGCATGGGTTTGTGGATTTGTTTGTTTGTTGATTCTGTGCATCCTTTGCCTTCTCAAGGACACAGAGACAGACTTTTCTCACCTAAATTAGCATATTCAGCCTTCTTTATGCACAAATAGTACTTCCCTGTAGGGGGTCCAATGACCCTACCCACTTTCTTTTTGGCTACTATGGCTCCTATCCTTAACCCTGCACTCAGTACTTTCCCTCCAAAGTATTAACCCTATTTTGGCCTTAACTGTCTTAAAAATTACCCCCATGAAGTTCCTACCCCTGACATCTGCCCCTTTTCTTCCCCACTCATAGCAGCAATACCATGCAGGCTGCTCCTGCCTTCCTTGTGCCTTTGGAGGGCTGCCTTTGTTGGGGGAAAGTGTGCTTTGGGCAAACCTTGCTCTGTGCTAGGGCAAATCTAGGACTTGGTACAGCTGGAAGAGCCCAAGAGGACATTTCTGGGCTTGCTGAGGCAAATGTGCATCCCAGCAAAGCAGTGAGGACATTGTTCTTTCAGTTGTCTGAGTTAATAATATTTAATTGAGTAACTTCCTTCCTAACTTAAAAGCTGTGGAGTTTGCATGCTTATCTATATCTTACCTACTGAATGTCATTAAGGTCACTGCTATCCCAGAAAAGTTGTGTCAGAATTGGATGCAGCACAGGATGAGGGCAGGGATGATCAGCGCAGCACAGCTTTCCTATGAAGAGAGACTGAATAGCCCTGAGGTCTGAATGGAGAGACTGATGCAGAAAGGGATGAAGACCAGTGAAGTGGTGATGGCCAGGGAAAATGTGAATGGAGAACAGTTTGCTCAGGGTCTTCACAATGCAATGAACAACAGGTATCAAATCAGCAAAAGGAAATAATGGTTCGTGACGGTGCAGTTATATTGTGGTGGTGTTTACAGAAGGCTGCTTCAGAGGCCACAAGAATTAATAAATTGAGGAGATTGTGGGATTAAGTTTTGCTTATGGCTGCTAAAAAGATTATGGTGTGAGTACAGGCTTTACATCAGGACATACTTAAACCACAGAGAACTGGAAGAGTGTACAGGGGAAAAGGTTTCCTACTCTTTCCACAAACATAGTTAGGATGCATCTGAAGGAAAGATACTGGGATGAATAAACCCTTAGTCTGACCTAACTGTTCTGATGTTCATTAATTTGGGAGACTTACTGGAAGACTGGAAGGTGCAGCTTGTGCTTCCTTCCTTGTATCTCATTTTTTCCATAATTAGGACCAGTGGTAACAACATGGATTTAGCCACAGTGGTCAAATATGAGGTCACTTTTCTTTTGCCTAAGAGCAATCTGTAATTGTCCAGAACCCTGTAAGAATTGAAATTGAATAGGAAAGGGCCTTTCCATTAAAAACTGAGCAGCTCACTACTGTGTTACCCTACAGGATGTCTCAAACTTCAACAGTTGCCAACAGCAGCAGCTGAAGGATGATCTCTCCTGGCTGACACTCCATGTTCATACACAATTTATGGAGCTTAGTGTTAATATATGGCCATAAACAGATGCTGCTTTTCTCCTTGCATGTGATAATGAAGCTTGTGACAAAGCCAGGAGTACCTAATGAGAAGGAAAGGAAGCAGAAGTGTTTTCCTTGTAAGGGTCACCTTATCACAGGGAGACTTTGCTGAATTAAGCACCTGCACAGTGGGTGACATAAATGGGGCTCAGATGCTGTCTTTGACCTCCTACCCTTTCCTTCCAGCTTTCCACTAACACATCACAAAGTGGGAAACAAATATCCATGCCATTTAGTCCAGACAAATTCCAGATATCTACTTTCTCACTGTTATTCCAATTACTAATTTTTAGGGTAGAAACAATTGAGAAACAACCACAGCAGACACAGCCAGACATCTAACACCTCTCTAGGAGAGGCTGGGGGCTGCCACAGCTTGGAGGGGGAAGCCTGAGGGAGTATCCTCAGCACTGGCAGCCAGCCCACAGCGCTCTCTGGCCCCTTCTCCAGCAAGTCCTCCTGGTACATGTTCCTCCAGGCTCTGCTTTGCCACCATTCCCAACAAATAAATGGCTCTTTGCAGCCCAAAAAGCCCACGCTCACCACCCACAGCCTCCTGCACACTGGAGTCTGCTCCCTGCCGGTGTTTCCTACAGGGAAGTGGCTCGAGTCCCTCCACCAGTGCCACGTTTTTCCACGAAAAGCGCCTGTTGTGATTAAGTATGTGCGCACGGGGGAGGTTTCCAGGCTTGAGCAATCCGTCTGGCAGCACGCACCGCTATAGGATTGTTCCCGCAGTACAGGACCCAGAGCTGGTTTGACTGCATTAGTCACCACCAGCAGCACCGCTGATCTTGGACACGGAGCGCTGGCTGGGTCCAAGCCTCATGGTTATTTTAACTTTGTTTGCTTGACCTTTCCAGTGGTCCAGACCCCTCGAGGAGCTGAAGAATGCTTCATCCCCCGCTGTTGCCTCTGAAACACAGAGCAGCCGGGGCCAAGCGTTAGGCTAAATATCAGGATGCACAGGCTGAGTAATGGTTCGTCCTCAAGAGGGGAAAATTTGCCTCTTACTGACTGACTTTATAGAAACCAGTTTTAGAATAGTGATTGAATTTGATGGGAAAGAAGGAAATGGAGCTGGCTAATGTTTATTGTTCTGAAGATCATTAAAAATTTCTTTATTTTGTTTATTAGCTGTGAGATTTCTTAATAGGCAAATAAATTCACAGATCTGCAGAACAGAACCAAAACCTGACATTTAGAGCCAGATTCAAGTTTTTCCAGTTTGTCAGTGTTCAACTCATCCACTGATTCAAGCAGGATATAAGGAAAGAAGCTGAAAATGTTGTGTCCTGGGAGAAAGTTTTGGAATTCCAGCAAGAAGCAGTCTCTTTCAGGTAGATCATTCAAAGATACATATTTTGTGTCTAATCGGTTACTTGCTATGATTCCTAACACTGGAGACAAAGTATTGCACAAGTTTAAGTAAGTCTCCAAATAATACTTCTAAAAAGCTATTTACTGCCAGACCATTATTTTTTTAACCTCAAACTCTCTCATTCTGCACAGCATCTGGGGAGGAAATTATTGCTCAAACTGCCAATGTCAAGACAGATGCCAGACGAACTTAGCTGCTTAGCAGTGATATCTCATTCATTACTGTCTAAACAGCACACTTGTCCCAGAGTCCTGTGCTCCTCAACTTCCAGGACAGAACTTCTCAGAGCTGAGCTGACACAAGAATTTGTACATAAGCAGCCATAACACAATTTGTTTTAATTTGGGAAGATTTATCATTACTCCTCTCATCAAGTGGATTACTGTCACTTGGCAGGTTCAAAATTAAGACAAAACTAGAAGAAATTTACATCAAATGATCTATAAAACTGTGATACTAACACACAAGTCATATAGAAATAAGGATAAAATAGGTAAAATTTATTAAATTATACCTGATATTATGCAACTCCATACCCTATGGAATTTGAAAGATCACCAGAAAACCCATAAATCTAAACCAGGTTACTACAAGAATCAGATCTGTTTAAATAATCTTTTTCTCACAATATCTTGGTAAATTCTGACAATTTATTATTTTGGTGTGTTCCCACACCACTAAGTGTTGAGGATGATGATGATCTAAACGTGCTAGTGGGATATTTGTTTTTACTTCAACAACAAGGTTGTAGGCTGATGCTTCTGAAGTAGGAATAGTTACCCCTTGGGTTAAAGCTGCTCTTAGCTGGAAATAGTTTACTGTTTGAAACTTCCTGATTAACACTTACTGGGATTCTGTAAATAGCTGGGGAGGAAAACATCTGTGCTCAGATAAAAGACATTTGTGGATTTGCTGTCGGAGATGTGCAGTTCTCAGAGCAGCATCACTAAGCAATCCCCGTGAACCAAAGGAGATGAGTGAGAATGATGCCTGCAGTCACACAGGGAGCGAGAGGGACAGACTGTCACATGCACACCCTGGTTCTGGAGGTCTGTTAGTACTCTGGCAGACTATCCAGTGACATTTTTAATAGGAAGAAAGATAACATTTAAATTCCTTCAGATTTGTTTTTGCTCAGTTTTACTCTAACCAGGGAGTCAGGGCAAGCAGCTGTGTTTTCAAAATTCACATTTTTACAGCGTGAAATTGCTTCGCAGTCTTAGGGGAGGAGAAGGAGCTGAGTTTAGGTTTTAGCAGAAAGGTAACTTTTCAGACTTAACTTCTTTCAGCTAACTAAAACATGATAAACTTTCTTCCTGTACTGCCACATAAAAATATATGGTATGGCTCTGTCCCAGCTTCTGAGGTTAAGAGCTCCAACTCCAGCTCCACTCTGAAATGCTACTCTGTAAAAAAAATACATCCATATTTATTTGTTCTAAGTCACTCAAACCTCAGATCTGCTCACTTAAAAATAAAAAAAATATGTTTTTTCTCGCTGTTGGTGCTTAAACTGCACCTGGCTCACAAATCATCTCTCACAGGCTTCAGCTGTACCTTCACTGTGCCTGTGAGGCATCTGAGGTGGGATGGGATTATGGATGAGGCAGCCAGTGCCAGGAGGAACACAGCCTGTCTTTCACAGCCCTGAGAGGGTCTGCTGGACTGGCAGTCCTATAAAACAGCTTTTTTTAGTCATGAGCTGAATGCATTTAATCTGCTGGTCAGCTGAAACATTCTGGAATTCACGTGAGGTTGTGCCAAATACGCCAAGAGCAGAGGTGAGTGGTGGTACATGTTCATCAGGTAGTTAATGGAAAAGGTCACTGTTCTCCCTTTGATGAGCTGGGCCACCTCCCTCACACCACCTCTGGCTTTCCAACACACCTCTCAGCAGAGACCACACAGTTATGTTACATAAACCACAAAGTCCTGCTGGAGGGAAGAAATATCTCCATGGGCAGGTAATTTAAGTGACACTATTTACTTTTTTAAAGTGTGGTTTCATGATCTTATAATGGGAAGTCATAGAAGACAGATCTCTCACAGCTTTCTAGTGCACCAGGGTAAGGCGAAGACCCCACAGGACACTGTGGTCCCCATGGAAGGAGCTGAGCCTGTGGCACAGCCATAAGGAGGATGTGCTATCGAGGGAGCCACCAGTTTGACCCTAATGCCACCAACCACCAGGCCTATCTGCAGGAAATGCTTGGGCCCTGCTGCTGGAGAGGCTGGGAGACACTAAAATAAATATATTTAGTGACGAATGCCAAGCCCATGCTGGGTGCAGAGGGGAGCATGGAGCAGCAAGGACAAAGGCTGAAGCAGGTTCCAGGAACCAAGCTGAGGCACAAGCACAGCAGGGCTGGGCTCGATTACAAAAAAAAAAAAAAGGCAGGGGATAGCTCGTGTGATAATTGTTAATTGACTCCTGTTTGCAGGGAATTTGAGGGCTCGGTCAGAAGGAGGCAGGGAGCTGTGAGCTGTTTTTGCTGAGGTAAGCTCTGTGCTGATGTTTAAACCCATGGCTTAGCCTAGGGCAGGTTCTGTGAAGTGGGGTCTCTGCTCTGGGGAGGGTGAGGAGGTTCTAAGGTCTTTTAGCTTTAATTATAAGCTTTCATTGCAGTTTATCTCTTTCCGGTTGCCCAAACATTAGTGCAGTCCTCTTAGCCTGTTTTCCTTTGAAATGTGTTATATTTCTCTTTTGTTATTCTTTGAAGGATTTTTTTTTCTTGTCTATGCTCTCTCCTGCAAGTTTTTACCTTCCAGATCTGCTTTGCCTCTTCAGGAATGCGGTAGTTTTTCTCTCCCATCTATGTATGTGTGACTCTGCCTGTAATTATAATAAGGTTTAGTGCTTTGCTACACAAGGTCATTTTCTTTGCATTGCAAATGTTCATAAAGATCCTATTCTGAATGTTTTGATCTGTGCTCTCACTTAGCAGGCTGATAAGAAACTATTTTGCTGAATAACTGTCAATATATTTTCAAGCAGTCCACTTCAGAGAGGAAAAAAATTTGGCAGCTGTTTAATTTATTAAATCAGTGTCAGTGCAATTGTGCTTTTAAATGGGTGAAGGCTTTCATTGAAGGGAGCCATATCTGCCTAGTATAGGCCATCAAAGTCATCACAAATTGGTTTTAAGTGTCAAAACCACGGTAAAGAATTGCTGTGTGACTACTAAATGCATTGTCATCTTTAAGCTATAAGAGCTAACCCCTTTAGGAAAGAAGCTATCATTTATCAACCACTACATCTTCAGCATGTAAGAGTTTAAGATGGTCTCTGGTGCTGTAAGCACATGTTTTGCACAATGCTGAACCAGCACCTGAGCCTTTATCTAGGTCCTAGGAATACATATATATGTATATTGTTTCTAATTCACTTAAATCTCAGTAAACGGTTATGCTTACAACACCAAAAATAATTTTGGGTGCTGTAGTAGAAGACAAGAGACACTAAGTAGGATAGTTCAGAGCACAAAGGAAAAGATAATGCCTTCTAATTAGGATAAAATATGTGGCTGTGAGGTGCATGGGACCAGCCTCCATTTAACCTCACCAATGGCACAAAGGTGAAGAGGTTGAGTTCCCACCAGCTGGTGCTGGCCCAATGTGCTGTGGAAATTTAGGGTTTTTCAAAAGAGGGAGGAAATGAATGTCACAAAATGGATGAAGACTACACTCCGTGCTGGTTTTGTTTTATTATTGTCATAGCTCCCGGGGACACAAGACTATTGACTTCAGCCTGACACAAGCTATTGGTGGCTGTAATTCTTACCATCCTTTATTTTAGGAAGATTTACCAGAGTATTGTTTCTCTAAGTCACTGCACAGAAGTGACAGCACTTGTAAACAGATGATGATGGATCACCTGTGGGAATTACTTCTCCTACATGTAGTCCTGTTGGCAGGTAATATCTGCCAGGTAGCTGGCAGCTGCAGAAATCCAGTGAGAGCAGAGGGACTAAAGAAACTAACCTTCATTCCACAATTCATGCCCTGCAACAGCTGTACTTTTGACTTACACAGCTGTGGGACTAGCATGGAAAACATGCTGTTTGCATTGCCCATACAGTGATATGCTTAAACACCACATTTGCTTTTCAAGAAAATGGGGACAACTGTAGCTTTCTCCCACATAGAGGTATCAGTGCTGCACACTCACTCTGTTCCCTTCTGCAGCACTGATTGCATCTCCAAAGCTCTCCAGCAAATCCAGTCCAATGCCATTTACGATTGCACAAAAACATCTGTCAGAACCAGATCTGATCAAAATCATAACATACTGCTTGTTGAGACCCAGTCTAGGATATCAAAAGATCAGGCTGGTAGAGCCAGAATTCTCTCTGGAGATGGGTACAGGTTTTCAGGGATGGAGCTGGATCCAGTTTCAACTTCTGCCAGCACTCACAGATGCTCTCCCCACCAAGAGGCAATCCTTGCTTGTGCTGCCAACCACCTGGCTAGACAACACCTCAGCTGCTCCACTGACACCCCCTCAAGTAGCACCCCACACCCCCATCCTGCCTGCCAGCCTTCTCTGGGATATACTCAACAGCTTGAGTGTTGAGAACATACTTACCATGTTTTAAGAAGAGAGTTCTTTAAAAATAGAAAGAAAACAGGTGTCTTTATTTTTTTCCCCATGTCTCTTTCCTAAATAAGCATGTTGAATAAAGAACTGTAAAAATTATGCTCTCTTCTCCCCTTGCTTTCAGTTCCAACAGACATCTTTAAAATTCAGTCTGGTCAAAAAAAGATAGAAGTAGCAAAGGTTTCTTTCCCACCTCACAGAAGTGCAGTCTTCTGCTGGCAGCCAACAAGATCATGCATCTGTTGCTTATCATCATTTTTCATGGACTTAAGGACATTTCAAGCACCTCTTTTTATGAAATGCAGAACAGACATAGTGAGTTTTCTGTATCACTCACTGAAGATTTCAGACACACCTACAGTAAGCCAACAAACAACAGCTTTTCTTTAGTTATTTCTATGGAAGAGTATTTTATTAATCTTCTGTATTGTGGAAAAAACCTGCTTTCATTGGAATACAGAAGGCATGCAACATTCTTCTAGCATTAAGATATGAAACATGCATATCTTGGCTTGGAGTTTGTTGAATCTTACCACAGGACTCATGCTTGGCAGTGTTTTGAGTTTGGGGTTGAGGATTTTCTGTTCTCTTTTTATTTTTTAAGTGGATGCAACAGTAAAAAAGGGCCTAACATCATAGAGGAATGGTAATGTCTAGGATTGCTGGGTATCTGTGTGAATAACTGGGTCTTTTCTTGGGCAATTCATGGCCCTCCCCTTCTACCAAGGCCTGACAGAAGAATTAAGAGGTTGTGTTTATGCACCATCATGCTACATGTGCTATGTCTGTGATTTCTGAACACAGCTACCTCTACCCCACCCCAAGAAAGACTGGTGTGATGAAAAACATGTGGGAGCATTTTGCACAGGCAGGAAAGCAGGAGTTTGGCATGGCTGGCACTGAAGTGTGAGTGAGGACCATACGAGTGGGCACGCTGGTGCTTAGCCTGGCTCCATGGCTGAGGTGCAGAGCTGCTCAGGTTTCTCTGTGCTTCACAGCTGTGACATCCCCAGAGAGCTCTCCTGCTGCAGCACTCAGCATCCTACCCTGAGACAGGCTCCAGAGAGTCACACCATGCTCTGCACCTCAGCAGGAGCCTCTGCAGGGCTGGACAGCTGAGCAGAGCACAGCAAAGGTGTCCAGTGATAGAGTGCTGGGTGTAAGAGCTCCTGGCTGGGTTCTGACCTGAGCTGCTGGGCTGTCTCTATGTCATGCTCCCAAGTCTCTGCTGTGCTGGTAACTTTCTAGCCCAGGACTCCTGCCCAGAGCCTCCCCAAAGCTGAGCAGTGCTGTGTTAGTGGGGCAGTTGAAGGGAATGACCCCCCTCATAATTATAATATGCCAAACCACAGGAATTTGGTCATAAGGGTGTTGGCTGCTACACTTCTAGAAGTACTGAACCATCTGTCATGATCATTCTGACTTTTCTTCTTGATACCAGACTCAAGCTCTCTGGGAATTTATGCATTTTTGAATATATAGATCAACATACATATAGACTAAATGGTGTTGTCATGACCCAGTTTCTGTAATGCTAGATATAAGAGTTTTAGGAACCTTATTCACAAGTTAGTGACAAATGCAAGATACCACACAGTATAGCAAACTGAACAAGAGGTTTCATCCATGACCTGTATCACAGTGTCTATCCCCAAGCTCCTGAGCCTACATGTAGAGACTGAAATGCCAACCATGATATTTTCAGATAAATGTTTGCAAATGTCCATCTTTGCCTTTCTTGACTACCTGTTCTACATTGTAAATGCTGCAAGAATTCCCTAAGGGTTTCCACATGATAGAGCATTAGCTGGTGGCCACTCCTCTCTTCCCCTTATGTAAGCAGGTATGAAAGAAGAGGTACAGAGATGCACTCCAAAAACATACTAAGATCTCCTGAGAGAAGCTCCTGCTCAGATATATTGTTTATTAAATGTGCTCTGGAAAAATCTGCTAAGTATGTTCCATTGGTATCAAATCATGCTGAATACCACGGAGGTTGCAGAGTTTTGTACGTAGAACAGGAGTAAAGCCAGATTCAAAGCCAGGTTCAGGGGCCATTCAGCAAAAACAATATAAAGCTTGTTTGTTGGTTTTATATTTCTCCCAGTGGAAAAGCAGATAAGCCTTCAGAATATCTAGCAGCATGCTACCTTTAAGGAAAATAATGCAGGAAAATCTATGACAAATAGACTTTCTGTGAACACTACCTCTTGTTTGTGTTTATATCTCTATCTCAAAATAATCTGGTTTATAGTATCTGAGTGTTTCCCCTATCTCCAATTAAAACCTGAGACAGACCCTAAAAAAAGGGATTAAAAAAAAAGTTGATAGCCAATAACATGCAAATTAAAAGGTGATATAGGAGTCTAGCACATTTTTGTAACTAGCAATTTAGTCCAATATAGAATATATATATATATACTATATGCATATGGTAGATATACATTCCTACATGTAGTTTGGCATTTAAGTTTCGATAATTTTCAATGAATGACCTAATCTTCTTGTCTAAGCTCCACCTCCCATGTGTGCCTCACTGCTTCTTGGTATGTCTTTACATTTTCTTCATCACTGAAGCTCACAGTGCACACTAAAGCATCCATTGCCAAGACAAATAATGTTCCTTGTGGTGTTTTTAGTGATGAAATGGGGGGGTTTAGGCTCAAGTGCAAGTGCTAAACTCATTTACAGTTACTTTTGGCATTGTAAAAATGTAGGGCTGTGCATTCTCTTCAGAAAGTATGTGACAACTTAGGTAATGAAAAACACTTTTCCACTCTTTTTTATCAAATCCTTCTATATAGGAAGGAGGCAGCCTGCAGAGAAACTGTTGGAAACTTATTTCAAAGACAGGTTATAGATGATTGAGGAGACGCAGTAGAATCTGGGATGAATGATCTGTCCCAAAGCCAAAAGATTTGAAGGAAAAAGCTTAACCAGTTGGAAGAAAACCACAGATTATTTTTGTCAGCTTGAATCAAGCAGCAGAGTAAAACCCAGTTTTCTGGGAATTCATGAAAAGAGATATTAAAAAAAAAAAAAAAGGAGGAAAGTAAATAAGGATGCTGTATCCAGATGGCCAAAATCACACAGTAAAAAACTGTCTTCAGCAGGTGGAGATTCCCAGCCTTTTCAAAAGTGGTAATGTCAACCCTCATCAGCCAAGAGCTGCAGAACTGGGTAGGAGGCATCAGAAAAACATGGAAGCACCACATTTTCCCCAGTCGCTCAGTAGATGTCATTTCCCACTGTCTCAGTGCTGGAAGGTGCTATTTTCAGAGTGAAACACTAAAACAGAGTTGCTGACCTCCACATCGATGCAGGAGAGATTACTGCCAGTTTTGCATAACTAAAAGTAATGATTTCTACTCAGCCCTTTTCTTTTTTCTTTTTTTTTAACTCTTACGTTTCCAAGATGAAAGAATGTCTTAGAAATTTCGAAAACAATAATACAGATGTAAATGTTGGTACTGAAATCGAAGTCCTGGCTCCACCTCCTTCAGGCTCTGGATGCCCTCTGGAGAAAACCATATGTGGTTCTGTCACTGCTATGAGATGAAGTGTTAGGAGCCTCTGGCAGTCAAGGAGGAGGGATTGCTGGCCTTAAAAGTGCCAGATATTTAAAGCTTTCCTACCTTGTTAGGTAAACATCTAAGTAGAGCTGTATTGCCTTACCAGGTCTTTAGGTACTGGTTTTGTGAGCTCCAGCTCTGGATGCTGGTTTAAAATTCCAAGTGGAGACTTCTCCCTTCTGCACTCTCTCCTAAATCTCCCATCTGATCCTCTCTTCTACCAGTGGGTTGTTTTTTTTTTTTTCATATAAATCCTAAACATCTACCTAGCATTCCACATTTGTAATTCTGAGTCAATGACAGCAAGATGTTTTGCTTGCACTTATCTGCCTAGACTACTGGTGTGAGGACTGAAGTACTCTGGGTGTGGGATTTGGTTTGGTGGAATCTTGCTGCAGTTTTCATGGGCAAAGTTCACTTCCTGCCTTCTGTTCATGCCACAATAATTTGGGAAGCAGATGCCCAGCCCAGCTGAAAGAGACCAGTGGGTTAGGAGCTATTTTGACAGATACTGACTATTAAAATCCATGGACCAGCTGATTCACATAAGAGCACTGACTAAATAATAATAAACCTTCAAAAAGAAATCACCTTTCATTTTGGGATAAGTGAACCAATTTCCATCTCCCAACTCTAGAATATTTTTCTAGATGGCCTTGAAAAATTGCAGAGCTCATCACAAATGTACAGAAAAGAATAATTTATGAACATATTTTTGGTAATTTTTCTATTCAGAAATACCAATTAAAATCAGTTTGTACAATCAGGCTGATTGAGTGCTCTAAGTGGAGCATATATATGTTATTATCTTTAGGTATATTTTCTTTATTAGCTAACTTGACTAAAATGATCAGCAGTTGAACAGTTTAAGAATGTTCACATTCTGTCTGTCATCTTCACATTTCAGAGTCAGTACTGTAAAGGGATGAACAGGTCATATGGATTGAAAATTATTCTTTTGGTTGTCTTTGGTCTCTTGAACAGAAGACTATATCTGTCCTGTTTGATTCATGTCTTCAATGATTTCTTCACAGCCATGACCCTGAGGAACATAATTTTATTTTAAAAGGGATGTGAGATTCAGAGCACTGCCTTGACACCAAATTTAGTAAAGACATAAAATACTGTGTGAATGCAGCACAAGAAATTTAAGAATTCAACAGAACATGTCCTTCTTCCTTCCACCTTGTTTTCTCCCTGTCACACTTAAGTTCAGGTTGACATTTGTTTATGCAGTAAACGAGCTCCAGCTATCATGTCTCAACTCCTCCTGCATGTTTATTTCCAATTCTGTGAAATTTTTATTGCTGTTTCTTATACTCTTTTATCCTGAGGCATATGGCTTTTGTTTGCATTGTAACAGAATTAAGCAGTAGGATGTGTTTGCACAAGCTTTACAGGCCTGCTCCTGCTTGGAGAAGGTGTTAATTACAGGGCTGGTGTTTGTAAGCAAAGGCCCCTGTTTCTGGTCAAACAGAAAGTTTACAATACATATCAAGAGAGAATGTGTCGTTTTGGGACTATTAATTCAGATGAGCAGTTTATTCCCCTGCAGTAATAAATGTATTTTGCATCTTTCTACACTTGATGTAATCCACAATTTTGTACCTTTGCCTGTAACAAGGCATAGATACAAATTAGTCACTTGGCAGAAGCTTTGCCATATTAAAATCTGTTTGCCTGGCCTTAAAGCTGCTGTCAAACAATTTGTCATTTGTTGTTAAAATTGCAGAAGTATATAGTGTTCGTAACACTGCAGTACTTGATTTACAGGTGAGCATTTCCCCACTGTGCAAGGTGTAGGAGATGTGTTGAGCCTTCCTCTTGCTTCAAACAATTTAAACTTGTATTTTTCACTTTCCTGCAAAGCTCCCTCATTCAGAACCTGCTGGTCCCTGCCCCTGGGCCCAGGGATGTTCGAGTCTTTATGAAAAGAGGATCAGGGTGAGAATGTCAGCTGGCTGGCTGAGAGGGAGCTGGGCCCTTCTGTTCAGTTTTCTTTGTGCACTGAACAGCCTGATAGGAATCACCAGTGGAAACAAAACCTCTTAGCATGTCTGTCTGCCACTTGAGAGCTCTGAGGAAGACATTGTCAGTGCACTTTTTTTGGCAATCAATTGGGAATTGATTACAATCAAAACTACACCCACAAACTGTGCATACTGTGACTTCCTTCTCCCAAGAAGTACTGAGAGGATTATGTGTGTGGAATTATATTTACAATTAAATAACTCTTCTGAGCTGCTTCTGGGCAAGTTTCACTGGTCATGTCTGCACTGCTTTAATAACTGTGGCAGGAAGCAATGCAAGACGCACCCTGGTCCTCCTGGTACCCAGATTCCCTCTGAGCAAAAATGTTCTGCACAAGCCTCTGCCCTGCACCTCCTCAGGCTCAGGAGGCAACAGGTAGCTTTTGGGGAGAAATCTCAGTACTTCTATTGCTGCAGGGAAAGACTGCAATGAGAGAAAACAGACTGCAGAAGAAATTTTTTTTCCTCTCAGTTTATATAAATGGCTGTTTATTTGAGCCATAAGGTGCTAATGGCTTGGGAAAAGAAAAACAGACATGACTTGCAATTTTTTAGAAATATGTACCTTTACTATGGCTTTAATGGTCAAGAGGAGTAAAATACATATGTTGAACAGCTGTCTCTAAAAAATAATCAATGAATATAAATGAAAATTAAGATTGGAGCAGGACATACAAAGAAGGATTAAGAGATAAACATGCATAAAATATGTAAACATGTATTTAAAGTAATGTAAACATAAATAAAAAGAATGTAAATACACATTAAAAAGAAACATTTTATTTCAGTTTTCACATTGTCCTTTAGGCCTGAGCTATATCTTCAAAAACCTAATTTAATAACCTTTAATAGAAAATTAGGCTCCTAAATCACTCAAATTTTGCAGAAAATAATCTCTCTTCCCATTTTCTAATTAACTACCTAACCATCTAAGAAAAGAACAGTATAGTTAAATAACAGCTTAAGTTCAAATTTTGCATAGTTTATGATTTGTGGTAGGGAATAAGAAGGTTCCCTAAGAAGTGAGAAATATGATTACTATGCATGTATATCTTGCAGATGCAAGAGAAAACAATTTAGACTTCTTTTTTTATATTTCAAGGAAATTCAAGTTGGAAGATTGTTGGTTGGTAATAAACTTTTAAAGATGATTCTCTTAATTACAATTCTCACTTGATTACTCTTCCAATCCCATTGTCTGTGGAAATGAGAAGTTTGAGTCCCAGAGACCAGACTTGAATGGTGAAAGGTTGCCTGCCTTGGTAAGAGATCATTAAACCATATAAACAGGGTTCATATAAAAAGGATCTTAAACAACTGAAGGATCACGGGCAGCAACAACTGTGAGCAGAGCTGGAGGAAATACGTGACCAGTGACAAAAGTGGAATTTGGTTTAGCATAGAGAAAAGGTAGGTGACTTAGAAATACAGTAATAACAGTCCCCAGAAATGCCACAGGCCACCAGAAAAACAAAACCAAACAGAAATAACAAGAAAAAAAAGAAGATGAAACCCCTTTTCTGTCACCTCTGTGGGTAGGACAAAAAGTAATGATCTCAAACTGCATCAAGTGAGATGTAGATGAGACAATTCCAGTCAGAATAGCAAAGGACTGGAATTGTGTGTCTGGTGAATAATGTAGGGATTCTCAGGCTTCTGATCATTGTTGTCTGGATGCATAATTCCTATGCCTTTCCATCCTCTATAGAGTAATAGAAAATTGCTTTGTATTTGAGGAGAGAGAAAAAAATGCTTGAATGCTCCACCTTCACCACAGTAACTTGGAAGGAAAGGTGCTTTACACGGTCAAAAACATGTCCTTTTTGGAAAGTGTTTTTTATGTATATGGTCTTGGCTGCAGAAGACATGAGTTACTGATACATAGCCGTACCCATTGGAATATAGGGATTTTTTCATTGAAGGTAATGGCAGAAACCACAGCTACAGCAGAGCCTTTTTCTGTTATGCAATCCAGATTCCATAATTGGCTGGCCTTGTTCCTGGAGTCAGTCCGTATACACTGAAGTTTATTCAAAGCAGTGAAAACTTGTCCTAACTCTGTAATTGAAAACCTCTTGGCCTTTTATGTTAAAGTCTATAGGAGATAGGTTTTTTATGTAATGAGATGGTTATCTGTTCAGCAAAATGTGTACACATCTTTTGGGATTCATTTAGTTCTTGATACCTGGATGTGCTGAGGTGGGAGCCTTGCTGGATCACAACTGCAATGCTGTTGGGCTTTGCTGGTTTATAGTTTTGGTGCTGGGAAACATAGTGCTCCCTGGCAAAACCTGAATACCTCCTAAGTGTAGAAAATACTGTGAAAATGCTAGGTACAGAGAGCAGGAGTTTTATTTTCTTCCAATCTACTTATATGCCTCCAGTCAGCACTCTTTTTTCTGGTCCTGCTATGGTTCTGGCCTACTGCAGGCTGCTTGGTCCAGCTGACTCAGTCATTCACGTTTGGAAGATCTTCTCTTAAACACTGTTAACTTTCATTTCACCATTCAGCACATCATTGCCTCTGCCATTCTGTTCCCCTCCTAATTTCAGTGTCCTTGACTGTTCTCTTTGATTCTGAGATTCTTTCTCATTTCAGATCACCTTAGGTTAAGATCAAAGCTTCTCAATGTTCTCTCTATCTAAATCTATATCACATCATTTCCAGGCATCATCAACACTTTGCTTCTGTCCCTTGAAATGTCTATTCCCTATGATGTGCACAGATAGACACCCTTTCTATTTTCTTATCATTGCTGGTTTTCACTTATACCTTTTGCTATTTAAGTTATTAACATAGATTCAATCACTTCCTCATACTGTCATACTCTCTGAGGTTTTAAATTTGAGGATTCGTTAGGATCAGAAGCTCCACAGTGGGGGCAGGAGGATGCTTACCAACTCAGATCTTGCCACCACAAGACATATCTCTCCCAAATGTACTGCCTGTAAGGTGTGACCAGAGAGATCAACAGAATTATATACAAGAGCTCTGACCAGGTTTAAAAACAGTAGTCAGGCCGTGGGGTGAGGAAACTCTACTCTGCATGAGCATTTCATTAGGCTGAGTGCTGATGGGACCCTGAGTCTTCACATGGAGACCCAGACCTCACAAAGCCACTCAGGGCAGAGTCCTGTTTGCTCTATGACTAAATGTAAAAGTTCAAAAATCAGTATTTTGTTTCAATAGAATAAATTTATGGTCTTCTTTCCAACCATTCTTTTCCTTTTCTTCCATTAGCTTATACTTTCAAAGGGACAAAAATGGATTTATCTCCACAGTTAATGCCTCCTCCCAGGTTCTGCTTAAGCTGTTATCAGAGGGCAGAGAAATAAAAATTACCAAAACTGAGATAGAAAATAAGTGCCAGGAGTTGTTTAAGCTGAATGAATGGCTAGGCAGAGCAGCTTACAGAATTGGGATTGTTTAGGAACAGCCCACACTGTAGAATGTGAAAGAGGTGCAACTAAGAGATAACACCAGATCTTAAGTCTGAGAGACTGGCAGGGTGGCTGAATGCATGATAGGAAAAGAACACATAAAGGATGACTGACTAATAATTTTCCTAGCTGTTAATTTCAGTATTAACAGCTGAAGATGTGTGAAGTGCAAGGGAGATGGGCTGCAGCATTAGCTTGGACAGGAGACTGAAGTGAATCTGCAAACCCATAATAACTGCATTTGTGATCATAGCTCACACTGCCCAGAAACGAGGAGTGGAGGCAGAAAATAATGTCCACAGAAATCTGGGGAGGACAGAGGAGGGAGAGAAAGGAACCAAAGCCTGTTGTGAAAGCTGGAGAGTGCCTGGCTTCAGGCAGAGTCAGCAGTGTCCACAGCATCTGGCTGGTCACTGAGAAGTTCTGCACCCAGTACTGGATTAAGGGAATGGGCATATGAAAACTTGACAACAGCCTGCCTGTTCTGTAAGCAGCAACCTAGGTTTTCTGAGCTTTTAAAGGAACATTGAGTGTTTCTAAATCACTTCTAACCCCACAGGAAAAGCCCTGTGTCAAAGCTGAGTGTTACAGTTTGATCTGCATCACTAATGTATAAGATGAGTTTTGCTTATCACCTATTAATTTATTCATTCTTTCTATGTTTGGAAACCATTTCACAGATAGGTGTATCTGTAATATCAAAATATCAAAGGAATTGTAGTCTTGTAAACTGTTACTTATTCAATCAACTAGATTATATTCAACTAAATAAATTACCTTAAAGAGAGAATTGATATACTAAAAGGTAACAAAAAAGCTACCTTTTTTGTAGTGGAAAGGGAATTAAAATGCAATGCATAATATTTATATTTCCAAAATGTGTAATACTCTTTTGCTTCCAAAACACTGAACTTCAATTAGAAAAATTCATCCAGTCATTCAGCTACTTTAATGTGTTATATAGATGACATAAAACACTATTTTCTTTTCTCATTTGCTTCTATTAATAATAATAGTAAGAAATAAGAAAAACCTGTAAGAAAAACTAAAAACCAAGCTATGTCAAACCACAACAGCAAGGTAAGTTATTCGGTAAGCTAGTCAAAATTCATGTAGAAAGACAATATTGATTTTTTTGAAAAGGCTGAAATGAGAAGATATAAAGCATTCTTTTGTCAGATAGGCTTCGGGGGCCAACTCCTTCAACCACATTCAGAAACAAAAACTGCACTTGTAAAAAAAGTATATATCAATAACTAAACAGGATGACCATGATGCATTTATCTCAGTAATAAAACTTCTTTCATGGAAATCACAAAAAAAAAAAATAAAATATATATATATATATATATATATATATATACATAGTGTGAGCAGAACAATCCATTGGAATTCATGTAGAAAGACAATATTGATTTTTTTGAAAAGGCTGAAATGAGAAGATATAAAGCATTCTTTTGTCAGATAGGCTTCGGGGGCCAACTC
>WBND01000310.1:1069495-1090508 GCA_013398595.1 Tychaedon coryphoeus | reverse complement strand
CCCACAGGGAAACACTGCCCTGGCCTGGATCAGTCCCAGACACTGCCCCACTTCTCACCTCCAACCTGCTCCCGGGGCTGCCACCACATTCCTGACAAGGAGCCAGGCACGAGCACAGCCCCATGGCCCCATCCAGTTCCTCCCATTGTTCCCAAACCTCCCCCAGGTCTGTCCCGAGGCTGTCACCTCAAGCATCCAGACCTGCAATCCAGGTGCTGGAGTCTGCTGCATTTTCCCCCCTTCAGCGTTATTTTCAGGAAGTAACAAACCCACCACAGTGCAAGGGAAAAAACATTGATTTAAGGAATGTTTTACTCACACACTCCTCACTTTACCCCTCACAACCACCCCAGCATGAAACAGACATTCATTCAGGAATTAGTGTTCAGTAGCTGCCATTGGAGTTTTAAGGGATATCAACAAAGCCTTGGTAAATATGTGGGGAATTCCACGACATGTTTTCCTTCCCCATCTGTGTCAGTATCCAGCACAATTCCCTGTTCCTGTTTGGTCCCCAGGAACTGCAAGAGGAATGTCAGTCAGCAGCTTCACCTCCTCGGCATTGCCTCGTTAGTCCAGGAGATAATTAATTCAAAGAGAACTTATCTGGTCAGTGGCAGATCATCATCACAGAGAAACATCATCTTTCCCACAGGATATTCCTGCTCCTGTAATCTGTTCTCTGATCAGGAACTACTTCTCAAACTCAGTAATTCCATCTAAACCACAGCAGCACAGTTTGGAGGGGCAGAAGTTTTCAGCCTCGTGTGAGGGAAGACAGAAACATCACTGGGAGAAAATCCTGAAGTTTAAAATCCTATTCCCCACTTCTTTGAGTAATGAGCCTCTTAAAATCCAGTCTGGATTGTGCAGAAAAGTTCCTTGGTCCCACTTGGAAACTGACCTCCCAAAAAGGCATTTATCAGTTGTAATAACTGATTCCATTAATTACTACAGAAAAGAGAGTACAAATAAACTGGAAAAAAATTTGGCTCAAGTTTTCCATTAAAGAAATTAATTGGGAGCTCACCAGCAATGCTTTCTGACAGGCAGAGTGTGTGATACAAAATATATATGTGCATATATATATTATATATAAATAAATATATATATATTTATACACACACATATAAAAATATATAATACATATTTATACCACATATCTCACGTATATCTGCCATATATATATAACCACAAATATTTTTATATCACAAACCCCACCTATAAATCCCCACATTCCCCCCTTTTTTCAGGAATGTAACATTTTTAGGGATCCTAAAATCAAACACATGCAGTGCTGCACAAAGGAAAATAAATCACGATTTTATCCCAAGATGTTTTCCTGGATGTGCTGCCAGGTGTTTTCCTGTAAGTTCTTGTTGCTTGTCCATGAAGTGTGCTTGGAATTGTCAGGATAATGAAATCCATTTGGAATTTTACTGTCTCTGCAGTGGGATGAGTGTTTCCAAAATTATTCCTCCCAGACCGAGCGCATCTCCTCAAGCTCCTTCTCGCTTTCTGCATCCTGGAAATGCAAGAGGGAAATAGATAAATGTACAGCTCAATTAAAACGAATTAAAAACACAATTTCCCTTCTTTTTCTCCAACCTCAAACCAGCTTTTATGCATATTGTGGAGTCCTAGAATGGTTTGGGTTGAAAAGGACTCTGAAGTCCATCCAGTCCATGGGCAGGGACACCTTTCACTAGCCCAGCTTGCTCCAAGCCCCATCCATCCTGGCCTTGGACACTTCTGGGGATGGGGCAGACACAGCTGCCCTGGGCAAGCTGTGCCAGGGCCTCAGCACCCTCACAGGGAAGCATTTCCTCCTAATACCTGATCCAAGCATAATCTCTTTCAGTTTGAAGCCATTCCCCCCATTCCTGTAATTCCAGACCCTAGTAAATTGTCTCTCTCCATCTTTCCTGTCACTAGAAGTCCACAATTAGGGGACCATGAGCTTCTTAATTCCAGGCTGAACAATCCCAGTGCTCTCAGTGCTCCATCCCTCCAACCAATTCCTCTGGATTTGCTCCCAGTGGGGCAGAATCCATTCTGGCTCCCTGCTGAGTGTTACCTCTTTGGTGTTCCCTGGCAGCTCCGAGGCAAGGTCCATCCACAGCACGGCCGCTGAGACGTTCCCGAGGTCCCTGTAACACTGGGAAGGGAAAATGGCAACGGGACAAGGGTTCAATGGGGAGAAAACAGGCAGCAAATGGAACTGGGCAACTGCCAAAATTAGCTGTTTCTGCCTCTTAAAGCCTCTGCACTGCAGTATTCCTCAGCCACACGGCCTCAGAAGCACCACCAGATCTTGGAATACTAAATATATTTGACTCCCTTTCATTCTGGGGAAGGAGACTGGGTTTTGCTTGGACATTTTAAGGTGTCTCTGTGGTTTTCACCCTTTTCAAAGCTCTACTTTGATTTTCAGTTGCTCTTTCCCCTCTTCCTCGGTTTTCTCCACAAAACCTCTCTCCTGGGAGCACATCATTCCCCAGCCTGTTGAAAATGTAATAAATATTATCTACAGGAGCCTCAGGTCCCAAAATAGGTATGAAATATTCTCCATGAGACCAGCAGCTGAGGCACAGTGATCCTGCTGGGAACAGGAAGATTTTGGGTGCCCAGAGAGTCTTGGAGGTGTTTGGAGACCATGAAATACACCCAGGAAAAGGAAGTGGGTGCTAAAAATCCCTCAGCAAGAGGGCTCAAGACTCCTGTGACTGACAGGAAAAGAGAAATACTTTATCCTTTACTTTTCCCCATGATTCTCTGGCTGTATCACCACAGAAATCGTGGTGGGGAAGGATTAAACCTCCAGCCCATGGCTGTCAAGTCTCTATTCCTGCTTTATACAGAATTTCATCTGTAAAAAACAGGGATGCTCCACTGGGGGATTCAAAGGCAAAACTCCTGAATTTTAAAGCCTCTGCACCAGCTGATTTGGCCTACAAAGATTTAAAAGATAAAAGGAAATATTATTATCCTATAAAATCTTGCTCCTGCATGGAGTATTTTCCACCTGGTCAGCACTTTATAGCCAAAGATGATTTTTAATATAAGTATTTGTTACCATCTGAACAAACAAGAAGTGAGTGGTTACCTTGGCAATGTAAACTCTTCCTGCTTTGGAAAACCCTGGGCTCAGCTCCTCGACCTACAGGAACAGAGGGAGGGTGTGACAGGGAAGAGCAGACATGTGACAGGGAAGAGCAGACATTAGGATATGCAAGGAAACAGTTAATTCTTACACCAGGCTCACTGCAGCTTTTAAAGGAAAAAAAATAGATGGCAGGAAGGTGAATCCTAATAAATACATAAAGCATTATGCCCCTGAAACCTTCAAGCAGTTGTCTGGATAAGTTTGAAATGGAAAAGTCAGCCAGGCTTTAAGTAAAATATTCTGAGGCAGAAGCTCCCAGATCCCAGACCCTGGAAGCACAGCCCAGATGTATCCAGTACTGAGGAAGGAATCACTGTGCATCCTTAGAAAGGAAAATCAAATCCCCCAAACCTTTGGGCTGTAATTCTGACATCTTCAACATCCCATTCTTTTGAACGGCTATTCTGGAACAGACGCTTCTCAGCTTTCCCTCTCACCAGCTTTCCTTCCACCCAGGTCCCACGGGGAAGCAGCAGGGAGGGATGCAAGCACCCCAGTGCCATCCCTGCGAGCTGTGCAGATCAGGGATGCCCTTTCCTGCGGGATTCCCAGGTGTCCGTACCCGCAGGAAGTTCTGGAGCGCGTCCTGCACCGTGGCCGTCGGGGGGGCCTCGAACAGCGCCGACACCGTCCTCTTCTCCAGCCAGCCCAGGTGGGCAACCTGCAGGAGAAAAGGGCAACCTCGCCCATCCATCCCACACCAGCACAGCAACAAGGCCTGCCCAGTCCCTGCGAGCTGCCCCTACCCCTCGGCAGTGTTGGAATATTCCATTGGAATATCCACATCTGGCCACAGAATTCAACCTGATTTGCTTTCCCTTGTCCCAAGTCAGCTTTTGCAGTTACATGCACACGGGATTTAGATGGCCCAAATCTCAACCTGCCATGCTGCAGCCACACCACCTGTGCCCTCCCTTCTCCCAGCCTAAACTCTCCACAAGAACATGCTCCCTCCCACCCTGAGACTCCTTGGGAGAGGCAGGCTGAAGCCTTACCACCAGATAATCATGGGATCATTTAGGCTGGAAGAACCCTCCCAGCCCATGGAGGCCAACCGTGACAATCCCCACCTTGTCACCCAGCCCAGAGCACTGAGTGCCACCTCCAGTCATTCCCTGAACACCTCCAGGGAGGGGGACTCCAGCACCTCCCTCTGACACTACCTTGTTTAATCCTGTATAATTCTAACAATGCAGACTAGATGAAGCACTACCATACTTCTCCATCCATGATTTTATTCCGTGGCTTCAGCAGCTCCAGGCTGAGCATGAAGGAAGGCTCTTTTTCCACACAGGAAAAGAGCCAGCAGCTCCCATCAGTTCAGCTCAGGACTGCTCTGTAATTCCCACTGCCAATTATCCCAGTTAAAATCTCTGCACCTTGGCTCCACTCCCAACAAAGTGCTTTCCAATGGCACAAATGGAACAGCAACAGTCACTGCAGACTTCTATTCCCTTTTTTAGGCTCTAAATCTGATGGATGGCATCTGGCTCCAAGCTTTTCCCTGTCAGGAAGCATAAAGCAGCCAGCACGTGCTTCCAGTGCCACCAATTCTGTATGTGGCAGGGGCAGAGGGACACATGCAACACATCACACACCAACACTGTGAGCAGAAGCCCCTCAGATGGCCTTGGCCACATCCCTGTGTGCTCAGAGGATGGAAGGAATGTAGTTTAGTAAGCACTGGGAACAGGAAAGGAGTTTGCAGCTCGTGCTTCTCCTAACCCATTTCACCTCCCATGCCACCAGCAGTGAGTAAAAACCCAAGGGTGGAGCTCTGAAGCCTTCAGAGGCCTGAAGGAGGTGATAATAAACCCTGTTACCTGGTAGCACCACCTGCCCAGGAGATAGTAGAGCTGTGGGTCCTGTGGCTTCAGGGCAATGGCTTTATCAATGTGTTCCTGTGGGAAAGCATCACCAGCATGGGTCACATCTTTGTCAGAAACAAACAAAATACCCACGAGAGCAGGTGGAGAAAGAGGAGAGGAAGGAATCCACAATTTAAGTGTCACAATCAGTAAAATGACAGCTACAGATCCTGAATTTTCTTAAAGTGGATTTGGATTCAGGGAGCAAGGAAAAGCAGCATTTCTCCAGCCTCAGGGACAGGAATTACTGCACATACATGCATAAAGAAGCTGCCCTGCATTTTATTCCTGCTCCAGAGCTTTGCCATAATCTCACTGATCATGCCAAAGGCTGATGGGGAAACAATTACCTGTGGCCTGTTCCATGTACATCCTTTTCCCCTGGAACATCCATGAGGCATCATAACAACACTAATAATAACAGGAATTTTAAAAAAGGGAATCTGCGGCAAATGAGATCCTCTCTGAGCAGTAACTGCTTCCTGGGAGGGTGTGGGTTGTTCACAGGCACTTACTGCAGACAAGCTGGTGCTGTATCTTGTCACCACATAATAATCCCATGTTTCAAGCTCTGAGTCTCATCCTTTACCTAAGTTCATTTGCAAGATTTCTTTTTTTTTTTTTCTGCAATTACAGTGTGTAAAACTGCAGTCAGCCCAGTCACTCCCAAAAGGCACAGCTGGAATCAGCCTCCATCTACTTGTGGCATCCCTGAGATCTACTGCTTCCCTAAGAAGAACTGGAGGCAATTTTCCCAATTTCCTGTTGCACAAATGAGTGTTGTTTGATACTCAAAGAAAGCCCAGCACCTCCTGGCCACTCACCTTGAAAACATATCCAGCCTGGATGCGCTTGGGAATGCTCTCCTTTTCCGACACCTGCCCACAAAGGATGGCAAACCTGCATGGGGAGACACCTGCATGAGCCAGCTGGGATTGAATCCACATTTAATTCACATTTACCTGCTGTCCATGGCTGCAGAAGGAAGATCTATGAGTGCTCAAAGCCAGGCTGGACAGAGCTTGGAGCAGCCTGGGATAGTGGAAGGTGTCCCTGTCCATGGCAGGGGTGGAACGGGATGAGCTTTAAGGTTCCTTCCAACCCAAACCTGCTGGAACTTAGAAACCTGGAATTTTTTGAGTTTTTTGACACTGACCCTCAGGAGAGTACTGTTTTTGACTTGAGGCCTTGGAGAAGGCTTCCAAATTTAAGTGATGGAGTTAGAGTTATGAGTGTGTAGTTAAAATAGAAGTGTGTGATTTTACACGGTGAAGGGTTTTGAATTTGAAGGTTTTAGTATATAGTAATAGGTATGGAACAAGATGGAGGATTTTGGGTGTTGTTTCTTTTTGTCTTTTTTTTAATGATTATTTAGGTAGTAGTTTCTGGTTGGATAGTACTGTACTGTGGGTCACAAGAGTTTAGTTATTGTATGAAAATATAAATAATACAGGTGTTAATTCTCTATTGGCCTGTTTTAACTTTGAAAGACCTTGTAACTAGCTAGATTCACCTCCATTTTGCTCACTTTTAGCTGGTAGCTAGAAGTGTTGCAGAATTCTCTGTACTTTAGATAAGATCTAATAAATAACCAAGCCCAAACATGAGAAAGTTCATCTCCTTCGTGTTTTAAATCCTGACTCTAAGTGAAGACAAAAGAAAATGCAAACAAGCCACTAATTAAATAATACAAATACCACATTCACAAGTGGTGTCCTGTGTGAGGAGTTACATGAAGAATTGTGAGGGTTTTTTTAGTTTTTTTATTTGTAGTTTTTAGAAGTTTTCCAAATTGTTTTCTCCAGGTGTTTAAACAAACCATCCCAGGATTCTGTGAAGTGCATTAAAGCTTCACACCTTAGTGAAGAAAACAAGTACAGCACATCCCTCACAGGGAAGAGACACAAGCAGCAAAAATGCAGCACCCAGGAAGGAATGAGCTGGAAGGATGAGGCAGCCAGAGGGTTGGGTGTGACACAAACTCACTGCACTGATGGGTAAAAACCAGGAGCAGCGCACTTCCACACCTGGAATTGCTTCTCTGAGCAGGGAAAACTGTGCCAGGACACAGAGCAGTGCAGAGTGAAGTTACTGCAGCAAGAGGCAGACCAGGAGCAGCTCTAATGACCTACAGGGCACAGCGACCTCCTAACACAGCAGCCCAGCTACAGCACAGGCTTCTACTTCCAGGGACATACTTGGAAAACCTACCTACATCCTGCAGCTGGGAAACAGAATGACACATGTTCAGTGTTAAAAGTGAAAAGCCATTTAGTTTTGTCCAGTAAGAGACTGTGAGTTGTGAGCCTCAGGCCATAAAAGCAGTTCTTGCACAAACCGTGACATCCAAGATTAATTCCCTGTGGATTTGCCCTCTCCCATCTCACCTCCCTGCAGCACAGTGGTTCAAAACCTCCCTCCCTGCATCAGTTCCCAAGAAACAACAGCTCAGAGAGCTCTCAGGTGGGACAGAACATGCAGATGGAAGTCTGGCCTCTCTATCCTGCGCGGGCAAGAGCTCTGGGAGTGGAAGACATTTCCATCTCTTCTCCAAGTTTGGCTCAAAATATGTCAGAGGAAACAGATAGAAATAAGTAGTAAGACTCATTCTTGAAAAAAATAAAGTTGAAAAGCAGAAAGATGCAAATAAAAATCCCCTTTCCTACACCCACATCGCAGTGCTGCCACAGATACCAACATCGATATCCCAAAGCATCCTTTGGGATGATTAACCACAGCAGATGTGCAGGAATCTGTCAGGAGACCTTTAAATCTCCAATTACACTTTCCTCAGAGTCACAAAATCCCACAAATCCCCTGACACCTCACTGCTCCACTTCCTGGGTGTAAGTTACAGCACAGAGTTGTGTTTCCTGAACAATTTAGCATTTTGCCTTAAATCTCTTCCTTTAATTTGTTAACTTTCTTGTGGAAAAGTTCCAGATCAGCTCTAAAATTCTTATTTTTCGTGGTAAGGCAAGGATTATCAGATCAGTGTGTAATGGGACAAAAATCTTTTCCTGCTAGCTGGAAAAAAAAAAAATCTTTTCCTGCTGATGGGGCTTCACTGCCCCACTCTGTTGCGTGCAGATGATGGAGTAAGTGTTTTTAGGATCTTCTCCAGTTTGTTTTCCAACAAACACCAGCCTGGACTAAGGACCCCTAACCACAACATGACAGGGGTTGAGAAATACAAGCCAATAAAAAACTTACTTTCTAAGATCACGAGATAAAATATTCCGAGAGAATAAATCACACAGTTGTCTCACGTCAAATATAAATTCCAGGCTTTTTTAAACAGCCTGGTGAAATGTTGATAAAAAAGCCATAAAAGCACCAGAAAACTAAATTTCAGTCCTATTTTGGTGCCATGAAATAAACTAAAAAATACATACAGGAAGAGATGCCTGATCTGGTTTTTCACTGTATTCTCAGGAAAGATGATTCTTCCCAACCCAGCTTTGCTGATCCCAGGTTCAGGGCCACTGGACTTTTGGGGATTTTCACACCCACAACTCTGCACTTGTGGGATTTTAGGCTCTGCTTTGTGCTGTCCTCTCCCCTGCTTGCTCAGCTTGGCAGGATGGACTCATTTATTCCAGCTCATTCGATGGGATGAGCATCACCAGAGGCACTGTGGAGGTGCAGCAGGGCTGAGCAGCAGGACCAGGAGAGATTAAAAACAATGATTATGGGGATTTTCATCCCCTGTAACCAGCAGGTGCCCTATGCATTACTCTCAGATCCATCCAGAGCTCTCCTCAGAATATCCCTTGATTCATTAGTAGCCAGACTCCTCATTAAGCTGCTGACTGGTTCCCACAGGAATCTCAGCTCAGGATTTCCCCCATTTATTAGAAAACAAACTGTGGAAGCCCCAGCTGAGAGAGCCTGATCTTCCAGCTTAAGTCCCCAGGCTCAGGACTGTGAAGGACTTTTTGGGTTCTGCACTCTGACTTCCCTGGAAGCTGGACTCTACCATGGAATACAGAGCCTCCAGCACCTCCCCTCCACAGTCAGGGTGCTCTGCTGGCCCAAACACCTCAACCACCTCAAAGACAGTTTTCCCAATATTTTATGAGCATTCCCAGTTTTTTACCTTCCTATGCACTGGGTACGTGAGTCCCTGCACTTGAGTAAGGGGACAGGGAATTAGCAGGCAGGTATTTAGACTGCAGCAACCAAAAATTAAAATAAGATTTGGGAATTAGTACTTTGGGAGAGACAGCAGAATGCCCAGTGACTCAACCTGAAATTAATGACCAGCTGATTCTGAGGAGGTTGGGAAAAAAATAAGCTTTGGCTCTTCCAAGGGGAGACAAGATGGAAAGAAAAAGTTGGGAAGGCTGATATTCCCCCTTCCTTTCAGCCCACAAACATCCATATGTGACAGCTCCTATATTCTGGATGTTCACATTTCTGAATTCACCTTCCAGGGGGATGCAATCAGACAGCTCTAACTCTAAGTTATTTTCCCTCCATTACATTCTGGACTATCTCCTAAAACCTATTCCCTGGAGTTCCTCCTGCCCCATATCACACTGACAGCAAATTCCCTCTTTAATCTGCCAGCAGAACAAGATATGCTCAGATCATAAATCCAGAATTGGCCAGATCTGGGCAGTGATGCACCAAGACTTAAATCCTGAAGCACTGCCAGGTGTTAAAGTCATCTCCCAGGCATATCCGGAATGCTGTGACTTTTCAAAAATCCAGGATCTGCCCACGGAGAGCCAGATGTACCCACAGAACTGAAAAGGGCTGGTGATCAAGATGTTCCACCAACCTGTCAGACTCTCCAGGAAAAAGGGCACGTTTTGGAGACTCATCCAAACCAATCCCACTTCTCCATAACACACAGGATAACTCCAAGGGGGCTGGAGCTTATTATTCCTTCCACAACGATGGATTTCAGCAGGCAGTGCTTCATTTCCAGGGCAAAATGTCCAACTACAGCTCCTGACACAGCACCTGCACCATTATCCTCAGATTTCTCTGAAATCCCTCAGGTTGCACTTCCAGTATTACTTTTAACAAGAAGAATGGAAGCCAAGGCAAATCCACAGTTCACTCTCCTTTCCTTATCCCTAAAGCTGCTGCCTGTGCTTGTACTTGTGCAAACACCCACAGGGAATGGGATGGGAATTCTAAAAGGCCACAGCTGTTTCTCAATTAATTTCTGAAAGGTCTGTGCAACCACTGATGCCCATCCATCCATCATCCCTTCACTCCTAAAAGCAAGAACAGACTTAGGAACTTGCTCTGTCCTATTCAAGAGCTAAAATCAGCTCAAGGAGAAATCAGTTTAAATGAACCAAAAAAAATCTACCTGCTCAGGGATCTTTGACAATCAAAGCAGAGAATGACTCTAAATCCAGGGTAAGAACCAGGTAATTGTAAGTCAGGAGCAGAGAGGCTCTAAGATCATTCCCTGTAAATCCCTCACTTCCCATACACAGATCTACTCTTAAGGCACTAAATGCATTTAATGCACCTTTATCACAACTCTCATCTTTCCCAAGGGAATTTCCCAAGGGCAGCAGGGGCAGAGATCAGTTCCTCAGGACAAGGCTGGCTTGTCTGTGCAGCCCTGACCAAATTCCAGCTCCATCCTGCCCCGAGATGGCTCCCTTGGGACCGGCTGCCTTCCAACAGCAATGACTACAAGCAGAGCTTTGTCCCCACTCCACAGCCAGAACACAGCCAAGAAAAGCCTCTCCTTTGTGCTGGGGCAGATCCCAAAGCCAGGCCAGACACAGCCCCACACACTTACTGCTCTCCCTGTCACTCCTGAGAAACCACTTTTCCTCCTGCTGCCAAATCCTTCCAGTCACCCAACCCCAAAAGGAGCTGCAGCCAGCACTGATTCCCCAGCAGAAATCCTTCCCTTCCCCAGCTATTTTCTTCCTTTGTTCCTTTAAAATGTCAGTGATGACTGAACAGCAATGAGGCACTGAGGGGAGAAAGCTTTCCTTGCAATGGTAACTATAGGCAAAGTACCTCTTGTCTTCCTCACTGGGAATGATGTGGGCAGCAGGAGGAAATAATGAGCACAAAGGACAATTAATAAGCACCAAAAGCCAGCACAATTTCATCTGAAGGAATCCACTTTAAACTTTTAAGAGGCAACTGATAAAACAGAAAATCAATGTGAAGTGATGCACACACACAGAGAAAAAAAGGCCAGGATCATCAGGCTTCACACAGCCTAGGTGGAGAGGCAGCAAAATAACTGGGAGCATTTCCATTAAAGTGGCCATTTTGGATGCAGTGGGAAAGAGAAAGATGATGTTGACTGCTGTGTGTAGAACAAAGGACCATCACACCAGCACAAACCCATGCCACTCCCACAGCTTGTGTTCTGCACTGAATTCCTCCACTTCTGTCTGAAAAACTATAAGGAAGAGGGAGAAGAATATTGGAAAGACAAAATGGGTGGTGAGACATAATAAATTATTCCCCTATGACAAAAGATAATAAAGGATTAGGGTCTTCAGCAAGGGAATTAGTCACTAGAGAGAAGTATGACAGAATAAAACTGCAATTTAAATAAATGTCAACAACATTCTCCGATCGCTTCTCCCAAGAGCTGGGGCATCAAATTCACCCCAAAAAAGCTTTAAAACCTCTGTTGATTTTTTTTCCTGGGGTAAATTCAATTAGCATAAAGAAAGTCTGCAATTAAGCCAGCTTGTGACCACTTCAGAGCTGGGAAGGGAATAATTTCCTGTTCTATTCATGGTGGAAAATAGTAATTTGTGAGCTGATAAAGGGAGTTACATATTCATACCCAAGAATCCCACGCCTCCCACATGCTGCTCTTCTGTTTCCTTTCTCCAGCTGCCCTGGAGAATTGGAAGCAAGATGTAGCTGTGCAGGAGGGAGCCTTATTCCTGTTTGGGAAAGGGGTCTGAGGGGCCAAGAATTGTCCCAAACTTAGAACTCTAAGGCAAAACTGTCAGTATTTGGACACTGGAGTAGAACCTGGCTTTGTAAAATAGGAATTTTAAGATTCACCCTGGCAACTAAACCCCACTCATTCAAAGATGTTAAGCTAGCACACAGAGCCCAGCACCACGATCTGCTGGAGATTTTCCTGCTCACAAATTCCTCCTTCCTATCAAAGCTTTGATTGAGAGCAGTAGTTCATTACCAACAGATGAAATACAGTTTAAGATGATAAAGGCATTTATTCAGCTCAAAAACAATCCTCCAAGCAAATTTACTCATTGAAAGAGCACATATCTTGTTAGATAAACACACTCAGTAACTTCTTTTCCCAATAATTTTCATTAAAGAAGAAAAAAAAAATCCCTTTTAAGTGTTATCAGTCCTTCAGAGCAACTGCTGACAAACACCATTCACCAGAGGAATTCACCAGAGTAACAGAAAAGCACATTCCCTTATCTCCACAAATATCTGTGCCACTCCACATACTCTCTTTTGGAGTAATTTTTATAAAGGACATTTAAAAATTCCACACATGAGCTGGAAGAACAGCCTGCTCATCCTGGCTGCTGAAGGGAGCAAGGTCCTTCCCTTTCCTGCCTCCTTCCTGAAACCCTGTGCAGAAATGTTGGTTGGCTGAACTGCAGATCATCTCTTCTTTTAGCATGGAACAAATACATAAAATATCTTTGTTTAAATAAAAAAGAGCCACATGCTGCTGTGTCCCTTCATTTCCAAGCCAAGGGCCTTGCAGGGTGATGAGAGAAGAGACAGCAGTGCCAGCAAATATTTCCAGGAGACTCTAAAAGCCTGTCTGGTCAGAGTGATGGATCTCCTTCCTCCAGAACTAAGTGGAAAAGAGGGAATTTGGCACAGCACCAAGCCCACACTCCCAGCCTTGGCTGATGGAGTCAAACACATCCCCTGTTGCCTCAAAAGCAGCTCTACTTGGGAGTTTTTCCTCCAGAACTCTTCAGAGAGAAATTCATAATTAAATTGATGTGAAATACCCCAAATTTATTCCTACCATCACAACCAAACCTACTGCCTGTCAAGTTATTCCTTACACCAAGCAAATAAAGCTGTTAAAAATGGCTTTTTATGGAAAAACACCACCAGTGCAAATAATAACAAGCAAGTTTGTGGGGGGGTTGCATTTATTATTTTTTTAAACTACAGCCTTAGCTCACAAAAACCTCAAAATCCTTTCCCTACACTTCTCAAAAGCAAGAAGTAAAAAAGTCACTTACCACTGGTGGCACTCAGCACTTTGATCCCATTTCTGCAAGGCAAGCTCCAGCTCTTCCTTCCCTGGAACATAAAGAGTAGTCAGAGGTAAGAAATTCTGTTGCCTTCTCTCCCAATTTCTTTCTCTGAGGCTGTCAGACTAACAGAATGGCATAAAAGTCATATATTTGTTAATGTGATAATGCATTTGGCTTGAAAACATCCCATACATAATTTTATCCTTTGGCAGGTTCAAAGAGCTGAAAAATAAGCACCTATTGGTGGCTAAAAGGACAACATAAAACTTAGAATTCCATGTTTAAATGACTCCAATGATTCCCAGTGGAGTAATTACATATAATTATATATGTTATTAATTATATTAATATATTGTGTTATATATTATAAAGAGTAATTATATTAGCTACAATATTAACTAACTCCATTTAATTAAGTGCATAATAACCAAGACAGAAATTATTTAGATTAGTATCTTTTGTTGCCCATCTTAACTGCACTAAACATGATTTTTGTTCTATTCTGACTCACCTAAAACCTTGTAAATATCTTTGAGGTGGTAAAGAAGAATGAGGGAAATTAAAGTGAATCCCTTAAGCAAATTTAAAAATAGGTGTTGTTTTTATATCTGCATGTGACAACAACAAAGAAAATCCAGTGTGTTACAGCCAAAGCTTGTTTATTTTATATTAATTTTATTTTATTTTAGTATTACAGAGAAATGGATGACAGGTTTGAGAAACAACTTTCTCAGCTCTAATTAGGTCTCAGTCTATTTATACTCTTTCAGAAAGCTCAATTTTTAAACACAAAAAATTTATTTCAAATGCTGCTTCCCACTCCCCTGAAAACCAGATTTAGGGAAATCCAATAAATCCACGGCCCTGCTGTCAGCTGGATTGTTGGAACCCTGAAGCCTGGGAGTTCTGAACTTTCTGTGCTGTCAGGCAGTGACCCCCAAAAGAGCACTGCTTTTGACTTGAGGCCTTGGAGAAGGCTCCCAAATTTGAGTGATGGAGCTGGAGTTACTGGTGTGTATTTTGAATAGAAGTGTGCAGCATCACATGGTGAAGGGTTTGGAATTTGGGGTTTTAGAATACAGTAATAGGTATGGGACATGGAGGTTTTGGGGCAGTGGTTTTTCTTCCTTCTTGGTTTTCTCCTTGGGTATGGGTAGTATTTTTTAATTGGACAGAAAATGCTGCACTGCATGTCGTGGGTGTTTGGTCATTGAGTCAAAAGTAAAATAATTTAGCTGTTAGTTTTTAATTGGACAATTAGGCCTTCAAAGACCTTGTAATGAGTGAGATAATGCTTCATGTTTTTGCTTTTAGCTTGTTAGCTAGAAGTGCTGTAGATAAGAATGAACCTGTATTAAAGATAAGAATAAACAACTGAGTCTGAACACCAAACTTCATCTCTGGTGCTTTCAATCCTGACTCTGAAGAGGAAAAATGAAGCTAAAAACTAACAGTGGAGGGGTTGTACAGCTGAGTGGCAGCCCTCCTTTGGGCCGGTAGGGAATCCCTTACCCCCGGTGGCGTAGGATCTCCTCTCGTCCGCGTCCTCCGTCAGCTCCCACATGTCGCAGTGCGCGCGCGCCAGGCGCCACAGGAACTCCCGCTGCCCCGCGTACTGCAGGCAACACAGACACCCCACACATCCCACCTCAGCGCCCCAGAGGGAGCAGCAACGCAGGCTGAGCAGGGCACCTGCAGCTCAAGTCATGCAGGGGTTTTCCTAAGCTTTAAAATGCCCCAATTCCAAAGGAACTGAAGCGGGAGCACAGCGGGCAAGTTTAGGACTCAGTGTGGCCAAGGGAGCAGGGCAGGGGTTGTCTCCCTGTGCTGGGAACTGCAGGGGCATCTCCAGTGCTCTGCCCAGCTCTGGGCTTCTCAAGTCAGGAAAGGCAGTGAGAGAGGGGATGGAGCATGTCCAGGGAAGGGAATGGAGCTGGAGTGACAAAAGGAGGTTCAGGGGGGACCTTTTCCCTCTCCACAATTCCCTGACAGGAGGGGGCAGCCAGGGGGAACTGGGCTTTGCTCCCAGGGGGTAAGGGACAGGACAAGAGGAAATGGCCCCAAGTTGTGCCAGGGCAGGATCAGGTTGGACACCAGGAGGAATTTCTTCCTGGAAAGGGTGGTCAGGCAATGGAAGGGGTGGAGCCCCCACCTCTGGGGGTGTCCATGGCACTCAGTGCTCTGGACTGGGTCACAAGGTGAGGGATCAGCTCCAGGTTGGACTTTGAGTGAAGAAATCCCTCCTGACATCCAAGCTGACCCTCCCCTGGTGCTGGAAAATACAACAAGGCACCTATACCACCAGCTTGTTGTTGAGGAGTAGCTGGAACCCTTCTCTCCTGTCCTGCTCATCCCCACTGTGCAGGCGGTCAGCCTGCTCCAGGAGCTGCCCCAGCCCCTCCTCCAGCAAGGAATCCACGACCAGAGGGTTTTCATCCTCAGGGACCAGATCCAGGGAATCCCTGCGCACAGTCCTCACTGTGTCACAGCTCACTTCGTCCTCGCTCTCCCGCTCCGACTCCCGGTCGTAATCGGACTCGGCGTTGGCCGTGGTGTAACTTTGGGGGGAAAAAACATCACCAAAGCAGTTTGAGGAGCTGTTCCTCAGGAGAGGAAGAGTATCTTAGCTTATCCCAGAGAAAAGTGCACAACCCAAGTGTCTCACACAACCTCGTTTCTTGTATCACCCTCAGAAAGCTGAAGGATGAAGGTGACAACGAAGTTAAGTCTCAAGTTAGTTTTGAGCAATCTGGTCCATGGAAGGTGTCCCTGCCCAGGGCAGGGGGTGGCACTGGATGAGCTTTAAGGTCCCTTCCCACCCAAACCATTCCAGGATTCTAACTGTCCCCACCTCCCTTGCACACCCTGTCAGCTCCTCCCTCTCAGCCCTTCTAACTTCAGGATAAGAGAAGTAAACAGCTAAAACCAGAGCCAGGACAATGCAGTTAAACATACAGGTGATAAAAGAGAACTTCAATAATCTCTGTGCAAAACATAATCTGAGGGTTTTAGCCTTTTGCTAAAGCTAATTCCCTTTAGCCAGGGAATTTCAGGCACAACAGCTGTCCTGGCAACCCCTCACATCTCCATCACCCTAAATATTAAATTCACAGCCTGTTCTCACTGCCACCTGAAAAGCTGCAGAACAGAGGGAAAACCACCAGGACTATGTCCCATGAGCAAGGAATCCAGCAAGGGTTCACCACATGGGCAAAAACCCAGGGAATGATCAGCAGCTGAAGTAGTCAAACAAACCAGGACATGAGGGATTATGGAGGTGCTGGTGGGACTCCATGACTTTGGAGGTCTCTCCCAACCTCAGTCATCCTGTAAAGCTCAGATCAAAGCTCCTGAAAATGGTGAAAATTAAGCTCCCCCAGCAGCCAAGCCGGGAATTTAAAATTTGAAATTTAAACCAGCATTACACAGTGGTACCACAGCAGGAGGGAGTCTACTCACAGAGCTGATTCCTTTTCAAACAAAACTATCTGTGCCCCTCACTTTTACCTGGAAGCTCTTAACTACAGAACAGGCACACATCAGCCAGCCATTTCAAAATGTGCACTTGAACATGTGGATTTTGTTGACTGAAGTCAGTAACTGCCCAAGAGAACTCCAGGAGTTCTGCGGGAGCTGAGTTCCCTGCACTCTGGGAGCATTGAGTACTTCCTGCTGTGCTTCCCTCTGTCCTGGTCTGATTGCCTCTCCCAGGGACAGCCCTGTGGCCCTGCCTTTGTCTGGGGACACAGATATGTGACCACAGCCCTTATCTGGAGGAGGCAGTGGCAGGGCTTTGCCCACACATAGATAACAGGACATGTTTGGCTATCAAAGCTTCCTGAGAACCATCCCTAATTCTCAAGGACTGCCCTCTCTGCTCCCTCACCACAGCCTCCAACTCTCACCCAGACGTTCAAAACCCCACCATGATGTCCTGGAACATTTTAAGGCAAGACATAAAGCATCAGCCTCACATTGCCAAGGCAGGAAAGTAAGAATGCCATGCTGGAGATGACACTGAATTAATGGACCAACAAGGGCAGGTGACACTGGCACAGCTCTGTCTCACATTAAAAACCCTCATTTATTTACATTTCCTAATGACATTATCACCTCATTTCCAGTAATTAAATACAAACTCCTCGAATTCCCTGATTTCCCCATCCTAACCCCCAACATTTTGCTGGCAGCTGCCAAGATTTCAGTCCTTCAGCTCAAAAAAACAACCGTGTTTTCTGCCAGATAGCCCCTACGAGATTCTGCCAGTTCAAAAAGACAAGGAAACCCAAAGTTTTCAGGGAGATTAAGGGATTCAGGTGTCATCAGCCTGTTTTCCTGAGTTTACAGTGATGGAAAGCTCTGGAATGTTTTTAATATGGTGATCCTGAAGGAAAACAGAGCCCATGGAAAGAAGAGGTGAAGAAGCCCAAAACCCAAAGATACATAGGGAAATTAAACAGCACAACCCCCCTGAAAACTCTTGGGAGATTTTCAGCAATTGTGTCTGAAATTGGAGAAGCAGCTCATGCCCATGTGGTTTACAAAATAAAGCTGAAATGGAGGTTCTTTGTTCTGAATTTCACTGGAAGAATTCAGCTGTCAGCAAGGAATCCATCTGTTGGCAACAGGCTCGTTCTTCCTCGCAGTGCCTGCTCCAAAGCTCCAACTTTTTTTTCCAAAATTTACATTTCCTACCCCAAAAATGTTACTTTTCAAGCACGTTTACATCCCTAGCAGACAACACTGCACACTACAGGCAGCTGGTCCTGACCTGACTGATATTTTTATACCTCTCTGTGTAGGACCAGAGTGAGGCATTACCTGAGATTCTAGTTTTAAATCAGGTGAGAGCTGCTAATCAACCAATCCCCACACTGGTCATTACAGCTAATTACAGATGTTAATTAAAATGTAAGGACTCCACTGGATTCCAAATAAATTAATGAGGTTTTGCAGTAAAATACACCCCTGTCCCCTCAGCAGGTGCCTTTTCTGTAGCTCTGAATTCTTAACCTCTGTCACAACTCACAATTTTCTGTGATCTGAGGACAGCCAGGGCTGGGATGTGTGGACAAAACCCCCTTTTCCAGCAGTTTCACACAAACCATTGTCCCCCTGGTGACTCAGTGCATCTGCTGCTCCCCAAATACCCAAGTCCTGCCTTCAGAACCAACCCCACAGCTCTAAAATCTGTTCTGCAGCCTCGTTACCTATTACACCACTGTGAATCACTCCCTCCTTAATTTCCCTCTCATTCCAACACCCACTTGAGCTGAATGAAGCTCTACAACCCCAGTGAGTTCACAGCAGCTCCCTGCTGCCTCACCAGCTCCAGTTATTAGAGACAAACATGAGTTTAGGGCAGTCACAGATCCCTCTCCTTTGTCCTGGGAGGACAAATCCCTGCTGAAATGCCAGCTGGCACCAGCCCCTAGGTCATATGGCTGCCCAAATTCCCCCTGAAATGCTCCCACTGCTCTAAAAACCCTCTTTAAATGACATTTCATCCCAACTACTCTGGGAAAATGCATACAGCAGCACCACCTGTTTTGGGACATATTTCCAAACCCCAAAAGCTACAAAAGTGGTCAAGATTCAGGCATAAAAGAGCAGCATATCCTCAGAAAATCAGCAATCACAGGTGCAGCAGAACTTGCTACTTGTCTAACAAGAATAAACCTGAAGCTATATTGGCATTTTTAATGATGTTCTCATACCACACAGAACTTTTCTGTTGTGTGCAGGAGCAGGAGTTTGGAGTTGGATGATCCTCCTGAGTCCCTTCCACCTCAGGATATTCACTGATTCGATCATTTTAATATAATATATATTGTCTGGAAATTTGATTTCTGAACTCTCTCACTCAATTGCCAGGCTGGACTCGTACTTTCCTTCCTTCTGCAAGGTTCCTTAATCAAATTATTTCTTTAAAACCCCTCATTTTTTTTTTTTCGTTTCTCTAAAAGTCAGGATCATTTCAGATCTCCCAGTCTGGCAGTAACACATTTACTGTAACAAAGGCAAATTAGAACAGGCTGTGGGAGAAGAAAATTCCCTTCTTTAGGTTCTAAACTGCCCAGATGTGGCACCAAATCCCCTAAAACATCTGTCCCAGTGCTTACCCCCCTTCACTCTCTCCATCATCTGTGTTGATGTTCCCTGAGCTGGCTGTGAAATAAATGGAGCTGGAGCCTGTGGAGTCACTTCTCTCCCTGAAGAAGGGGAGCTTCCTCCGGCGAGTCACACGCTGGGTTTCTTCCAGGTGGCTCCTGGAGGGAAAGAAAAAGGAAGAGAAATAAATATTTGGTAGTGGAATATCTGCTACTCCCCTTCTCCTCTCCAGCAGACTCCATCCAACTCCCTTTATATCCAAAGAATTCACAAGGTGAATTATCCTGTTTATGCAAACTCAAACAGAGCAGATGTTGTATTCTACAGGTAAAGTAAATCTTCCTCCATAGACACTCCATATAGAATCCATAGGTATGATGCTCATCCAACCTCTGCATCAGGAACTGGAGTGACAGAATGGGTTCAGACTGGAAGAGGGGAAATTTAGGTTGGATACAGGGAATGAATCTTTCCCTGTGAGGCTGGTGCAGCACTGGAATGGATTTCCCAGAGAAGCTGTGGCTGCCCCATCCCTTGGAAGTGTTCCAGGACAGGCTGGAACAACCTGGGACAGTGGATGGTGTCCCTGCCCATGGGTGGGTGGGCTCTGAGCACCCTCCCAGCCCAGGCATTCCCAGATCCTGGGAATCCCACGCCCCAAGGCCAGGAGAGAGGAGCAGTACCTGACTTCCCCCACGATCTCCACTGCCAGTTGCTGGAGGCTGTTCCTCAGCTCCTCCACCTCCTTCCTCAGCTCCACCACGTTGCTCAGCACGAAGTCCAGGCGCTCCAGCAGCTCCAGATGCTCGTCCTGCCTCAGCTGGGGGCTGGGCACGGCTCCATCGCCTGCACCCACGGCACCCACCGGGAGCAGCGCTCCGGGCATGGCCTGGGCTGCACCAGAGCACAACAGAGCCGTTAGATCCAATGGGAAAGGATTCCAGAGGGGAGGGAAATCTGGCCACGGGGATATAAGGCTTGATCTTATAGGGACACCAAGGTGATCACAGAGATGGAGCAGCTCTGCTGAAGGGAAAGGTTGGGAGAATTGGGATTGTTCAGCCTGGAAAAGTGAAGGCTCTGGGGTGAGCCAACTGCCCCTTCCAGTGCCTGAAGGAGCCTGAGGGAAAAATGGCAAGAGACTCTTTACAAGGGCCTGGAGAGACAGGGGAATAACTCCAAAATAGAAAAGAGGAGATTTAGATGGGATACTGGGAAAGAATCTTTCCCTGAGAAGGTAGGGCTGCCCAGAGCAGCTGTGGCTCCCCTATCCCTTGAAGTGTCCAAGGCCAGGCTGGATGGGGCTTGGAGCAACCTAGGGTAGTGGAAGGTGTCTTGTCCAAGGCAGGGAGTAGGACTGCATGACTTTAAGGCCCCTTCCCACCCAAACCATTCCAGGATTCCATTATTCTATGATTACCATGAAAAACACGGTTTCACTTTCCGTTCCCAAAGTTTTGCAGAGACGCGGATGAAACCCAGCAAGCTCAGGGTTCTGAATCATCATTTCTAAAAGCCCAACACTTCAACCTCATTTCCCCCTACACCGGCCCTATTCTCCCCTATTCCAGCCCCACTCCCCCATTCCATACTCTATCCCTATTCTCCCCTATTCCACCTCCATTTCCCCCATTCTTCCTCTTCCAACCCCATTT
>WBND01000310.1:1036987-1068550 GCA_013398595.1 Tychaedon coryphoeus | reverse complement strand
TGGATTTCAGGTGGAATAGGCAAAGGAGATAGGAGACAGGAATGGCCAAACAATCATCCCAAGCATTTGAGGTTGGAATTCTCTCTTCTACAGGAAATGTGGTGGGTGGTTAACATTCCTGGTGGGATTCCCCCAGGAAGATATTCTTTATTCCAGTACCCTTTTTCTGGAAGAGCCAAAGGATTCCTTAGGAAAAGGTGGCAGTCAGGAGAAGGAACACCAAGCCCTTTGTGTGCTCCCTGCTCCTGGGGGTTTGGGTGACAGCAGGATTTGGGCAGAGCCAAATCCTAGCAGAACCTTCTGCTTCCCTTTATCTGAATTATTGGGAGCAATTCTGAGCCAGTCCAAGGAGAGCTGGGAGCAGCCAGCTCGGAGCCAGAGGGTGATAAGCTGCTCTGGGATGATGGATGAGATCCATCAGCGCTCCGGCTGCCTCCCAGATTTCGGTATCTCCTCAAGAAATTCAATATTAAAATCTTATGTATAGCTCTGCTCTCATTTCCCTCTTTTTTCCTTACTATCTTTTTTTCCCCAGGAAAGAGCCACCTGAGTCAGACCCAGAGCTGCCAAAAACCTGGCTAGTTTTCCTTTAATTTCTGGAAAGGTCTGGATTTCGTATCCATATTATTCCCTGTGTAACCACAGACCACATGTGCCCAGCAGAAGTCCAAAGGGGTCATGGATTATGGGAATTCTGTCAAAATCCAACCCAGCTGGGTGAAATGTGCCCTTGGTTCATTGGGCAACAGGTTTGCACTGGGACAGGAGAGCAATGAGCAAACATTCCAGCTGTTTCAGGACTTGGGGTAGAGGCTCTGCTGAGGGTGGGAGCGATCAAAACAAGCTGATGTTTAACCCATGGGGGGAGGTATCCCACAGAGAACTCCATATGGACATTCTGGGATTTGTGGGACATGCTTTAGGAAGAGGAGACCATCAGCCTCCAGGGTTTCTTGTATCTCACCAAACCCAACCAAGAGGTTCATGACAATGTCAATGATAACAATTAACAACAACAAAATTATAAATATAACTACAATTGATAACAATAACACATTAATAATAACAGATATATACAGCACCTGTGCCTGTCCCAGTCCCTTGAAATGGGACTTCTTAATTTTTGAAGGGATTTAAGCCCCCTGTGTTCCCAGATAATAACTCAAAAGCCACTAGAAAAACAGATTTTCCCAAAAAAACGTTGGTAATGCTGAACATTCTGCTTCAGGGGAATATTTGGTCAGATTATGGGGTGGGAGTGGGAACACTCTGCAGGGCCCACGGCTCCCCACGTGCCTGGCTCCTGCTCCATCATCTCCCAGTCCTCATCTCCCTGCTGTTATTTCCTGGTCCTTTATCTCCCTGCTATTAATTTCCGTTTTCTTCATCTCCCTTATCCATCATCTCCTTGTTCATTGCCTCCCTGCTCATCATCTCCTGTCCCACATCTCCCTGTCCTCCACGTCCCTGCATCTCGTCTCCTCCTCCATCCTTTCCCTGCTCATCATCTTCGGTCCTTTTTCTCCAAGTCCATCATCTCCTGCTCCAGCCTTTCCCTGCTCATCATCTCCTGTCCTTTTATCCCAGCCCAGCATCTCCTGCTCATCATCTCCTGTCCTCTGTCCCCTTCCTGCTCCATCACCTCCTGCCCATCGCTTGTTGGGACGCCAGCGCCAACATCCCGAGGGATCCGTCGGAGCCCCCCGGGCGCCTCCCGCTCCCCAGCCCCGGGGCCCCCCGACCCCTTTTTGGGTGCCTTTCCCCCGGCACTGCCCGGGGCGGCGGTGGCGGGGCGGGACCGGGGGCGGCCCCGGGCACGGTCCCCCGGAGCGGCGGCGGGAGCGGCGGAGCGGAGATGCCGTACCTGCTCATCAGCACCCAAATCCGCCTGGTGAGTGCCGGCGGGGACCGGGGGTGGGGAACAACGGGGGAAGGGCAGGGACCGACGGTGGCGAGCGGTGAGACCCGCTCATTCCGCGGTGCGACCGTCACCCGTGCCCCGCTGCGATCCCGGGATGGGCTGGCACTGCTGCTGCAGTTTTGGGGACCCGCAGCACGGCCAAGCTGTGCCCCAGCGGCTGCTGTGGGGTGTCCGGCACAACTCCGTGAGAGCCCCCGGTGTCCCCACCCCGGCTCTGCTGTCCCCAAACAGCCACTCACTTGGGAAACTTGCGGCGGGATCCCACGAACGCCAAAGGGACGGCTCCACTTGTCCTCGCAGCTGGTTTTCCCTTGTCCCCAAACAGCCGTTCCAGGGTGGAAAACGCGGCCCAGGGAGTGGGTATGGCTGGGGCTGGCGGGAGCCGGCCAGTGGTTGGGATCTCCGGCTGGGATCACCATCCGTGCTGTAGGGTGTCCGGCACAACTCCGTGAGAGCCCCCGGTGTCCCCACCCCGGCTCTGCTGTCCCCAAACCCTCCGGTCCCAAACAGCCACTCACTTGGGAAACTTGCGGCGGGATCCCACGAACGCCAAGGGGACGGCTCCACTTGTCCTCGCAGCTGGTTTTCCCTTGTCCCCAAACAGCCGTTCCAGGGTGGAAAACGCGGCCCAGGGAGTGGGTATGGCTGGGGCTGGCGGGAGCCGGCCAGTGGTTGGGATCTCCGGCTGGGATCACCATCCGTGAGCACTGGGGGGATTGGTGGCTGTCCCTATCAGATGAAGCCTCAAAGCAAACGCTACTCCCCGGCGCTGGCAGCACCCACATCCTGCAGGACTCTCTGTAGGAACCCACAGCTGTGTGTTTATCTGGAGCTTCCCTTTTCCTGACAATCATCCCTCCGAAGCCTGGGTCTGCCGGTGTGGTTTAGGGTAGGAAGCAGGGACAGTGAAAACAGCACACGAGCAAAGGGAGGGAGTTGTGATGGACACTGCTACTGCTGCCACAGGAGATGCCCCAAAGGAAGCAGCAGTGGGTTAGGAATGGGGATGTGTGGGGATGCTGCAGCACCAAAGCATCTGCTGGCAGTGGCATTTGGGATTGTACAAGTTGACTGAGTGGTTATGGATGGGGTACAGGAAGGGGCACATGGATTATGGCACTGGAGGGAACAGCCTGGAGCAGCAGGGCTCAGTCTGCCCTCCAGAGACTTTGGAAACTCTGCTCTTTGGTAAAGGGGCAAAGCAAACATTTCCAGCATGAACCTTGGCATCGAGCTGAGGCTGGAAACTTCCTGTCCTGGCCTTGCACGGGTGCACAACTGCACCTTCCCAGCAGTGGCTGGGATTGAGGGCCCCTCCCAGGATGGGCTGATGGCAATTCCCTTCCTTAAGGGCTCTCTCTGGAGCTGTGCTGGGAACAGGGGGTGTCACCACGTGTCCCTCACCACTCTGTGCCTGTCCCACAGGAGACTGGGCCCACCATGGTGGGCGACGAGCACTCGGATCCCCACCTGATGAGTATTCTAGGGGCTACAAAGAGGAACACACTGGGGAACAACTTGTAAGTACTCCTCCCCTTATTTTCCCAAGAAACACAGAACATTTTCACTCCTGGAATTCCCCATAGCACCTTCCAGGTGTACAGTTAATCCCAGGACTCGCATGTGTCCTGTTAAAGAGGAAATGCTGCTTGATATTTCACTTGGTTCTTTATTTTCTCTTGCTCTGACCCTGTTTTAGCAGCTGACTCCCCTTTCCCTCTCAGTGCCATCCCTGCCTTGCCCTGCCTGTTCTTGATGCTGAGACACCTGGAACGTTCACCCAGTTCTGTCCACCCTGTCCCTCCCAGCTGCAGCCTGTCTGTCCATCCCATCCCACTCTCCAGTGCAGCTCAAGGTTTCACCAGAGCCAGCCCTTGCCAACAGCTCCCAAATGTTTTCCATGGGCAGCTGAGCCCTGGGGTTGGAGCTGCTTTCCATTGTGTCACCCCTGACTCCAACCCCTCCAGTGGTGTTTTCCCAAGCTGTGGGTATTTGACTTCTCCATGTCGCCAACTCTGCCCACCCTGAGTTTTACCCCAGCCTTTGGCCAAGTGCCACTCAGAGATGTGACCAGCATCTTCCTCATGGTTTCACCCACTTTTTTTTCCCCTTTTTTTTCCTCACTTGATATCCCACTTCTTGGTTTTCCCTGGGAGGAGGGGAAAAAAAACAAAACCAAAACACAATAGCAAAGCAAAACAAATCTCCAAATGCAAAAGAACTTGACAGAGAGGAGCAGCTCGATTCCTGCAGTGTCCCATGTGTCGTGGTGTGGAGTAGAAGGAGAAAAAGGAGGCGGCATTAAGAAGGCACATCTCATCCCAAATGTTCCCAAGCTTCCATCCATGGAGCTGGGAAAACCCTCCTACTACTCAGCACCAGCCTGGCCAACACCAAGGGCTGGATCCTCCGCTCCTGCAGCATTAAAAATCTGAGTGGGGTGGGAAATTTTAATAGTAAGGAGATCAAATATAAGTGTTGAGGACCCCGCCATCATCCCAGCTGAATTCCTAGGGGGTTTGCCACGCTGATCCGTCTCTGCTGCTATTCCCAAGCCCGTGGGTGAGCAGAGATTGGCAGCAGCACCAGAGTCGTGCTGCCACCCGCCGTGCCGAGCCCAGAGTTACGCAACAGGATGGGAGAGAGCGGGGAGAAACATGACAGGCTCCACGAAGGAACTGGATCCTGAGAGATATGGACAAGGATCCCTGGGATTCAGGTGGAAAAGAGAGGCAAAGACACACGAAAGCCTCTAAGGTGCCTGCCCCAGTAGCTGGGGGAGCCGCAGCACTGTAAGGAACAGAAGCACCATGCTCTGCTTGTTTTGGGGAAGGGATACGAGCTTCCTATGGGATTCCCCCTGATGGATTCACCACCTTTCTCCCCTCCCTGTGGCCCGGAGCGTTTTGAGCTCCTCTTGCCTCACCTGCTCCTTGGCATGGCCTGTGTCACAGCTGGGAACTCCGCTGTGTCCCTGCGGCACATCCCTGCGGCACAGCACGTCCTCCCCGTGTGTGCCTGAGCAACAGCCAGTGGGGAAAGTCCCCTGGCTGGAATGTGGCTGCTGGCACCCCCTGAGAGCACAGCACGTGCCAGTGGGGTGAGCCTGGCCGCCTCCTCCAGAGTCCCAGCCAGGGCTGGGAGCTCCAGGATCTGCACTGTGGGCAAGCAGGAGTTTTCCATCCCCAATTCCTTCATGAGCAGAGCCTGGCAATGGATGCTGCAAACCCCCTTCCTGTAGCACCTTGGGCCCCAGAACTTTAGCCATGACCTTGTAGGGAGCCTGAAGGAAAAGCCTGAGCAGCACAGACCTGCTGGGAAATTGGGATGTAGAGGTGAAGCTGAAATCCCTGTAATGAGGGAGCGCACGGATCCTGTTCTGCAGCTTTGCACAGACACACGGCCCCTCATTAAGTCCCACAAGGTGTGGGGAGCAGGGATGTGGTCCCTGCCCTCTCACTGGGGGTCAGAGCCCTTGGGGCAGACGGGTAGGGGGCAAAGAGTGGGGTGGGGTTTACCTGGAAGAAAAGGCTTTGCAGGTATTCCAGCCCCTCCGTCCTGGCTGGATGCACACGGAGACAGCAGCATATCCGATACCCAACAGCCTGCAATCCTCATTTCCCTCAACAAACAGCTGGGGTAAAGCCCTGGGAACCCTTCCCTCCTACTTTTAGCTCAACTACTCCGTTTTTTAGGTTTCTACAAATCCCTGCCTCTGCTACTTCCTCTGAATAATGGGAGTAATATTTACCAGCTCCCACTGCGAATCTGAAGGGTATGTGGCAACCCTCCTGGTGAAAGAACAGACTTCAAAGACACTTATAATAATGCACATTATCTTTACACCACATCTATAATTACAGCCAAGTACAGTCTGTCTTGAGAAACTGGAAAATCTCTCACATCTCAGGTTATTTCGTGCTTTAAAGCACTCCCAGCTCCAGCATGGCTCTGAAATCCCAGCAGAAGCAGCTTTGGAAAGGCTTTTGGATCTTTTTTTTTTACCATTATTAGTAGGAAAAGCAGGAAAGGCTTTGTTCAGGTGCCCAAACAGGATCCCCAGTGATCCTGCAGCCCATCATTATCTGCTTATCCGGCACTGCAAGTCAGCTCCAGCTGAGCTGCTCTGGGCCTTCTCCCAGAAGTCGTGTCAAGGGAGAGGCTGGCACATCCAGTGCCAAAGGTCCCACAGGCCAGCTCAGCTCAGCTTGGCTGTCCCCACCCAATTCAGCCCAGCCTGTGCCTGGTCCCTTCACTGGGGAGCATTGTCACAGCCCTTGAGCTTCTGGGATCAGGGGGTGGTAATGTGGGACAGTTTCTGCTCCATGCATGCAGCAGCACAAACCAACGGGAAATCAGAGCTGGGCAAGGATCCTGGTATCAGCTCCCAGGCACTGCTGGAACAGAGGAGCCTGGGCTCCACTTCCATGCAGGACGGATGACTATTGGCTTTCCAAAGGTTTCCCACCTGGCTGAAAGCCTTGTTCCAATCCCCGAATTCCAACAGTCTCCCAAACCCACCCATGTCTATGCTCTGACATAGGCAGAACATTGGGATTTCATTCCTTAGAAGCACCTGAATCATTCCTCTCCTCCTCCATGAATTCCCACATTAAAAACACGCTCACTGTGTTTACCTGTGAGCCCTCTGCTGCAGTGCCAGTCCAGTTACTGAGCAGCACGTGGCTCTGGACACCAACCCCTGAGCCACATTCCCATTCAACCTGATCCTTCGCTCCTGGACAGGATTCCCGTGGTTTGGCACCTTGGGCTGTGCCTTCCCCTGGGGTTAACCAAGGCCTTGTGTCACACACACCTGGTGCCAGGTGTGGCTGCTGGTTTTACAGGGATCAGGAGCGAGGCAGGCTCACTTCCTTCCACTAGGAAATTCCCATCTCTTCCTCCCCCAGCTCATCTTATTCCCATCTTTCCTGGGTGCAGCTGCGAGTACTACGTGAACGACGCTCCGCGCCTGGTCCTGGACAAGCTGGAGAGCCTCGGCTACCGCGTGGTCAGCATGACCGGCGTGGGCCAGACCCTGGTCTGGTGCCTCCACAGGGAATAGCCAGGGAGAATCCTGCCTTCCACCCGGACAACATCCTGCTGGAGATCATCTTGTAGGACTGGTGGCAAACTTTTCCCCCTTAATTCCTTCCTGTCCCAGCCTCCAGGTGCTCAGGCAGGGGCAGGAATGGTGCAAAGGCAGAGCTGGACCCAGTGGAATTTTGCCATCCTTGTTCCATTTCCCAAGAGCAGGGGGAGGAAGGTATGCCCAGAATCAGGCAGAGGGAACAGATGGCTCCAGCTCTGCCTTCGGCAGGATGGCAGTCTGGCAAATTCCAGCGTTTTACATTTTAATCATGTATTCAGCATGCCCTGGAGGAAGCTCAGTAACAACAGCCCTGTTTGCCTCCTCCTCGGGCTGCCCTGGAGAGCTCCGTGCCTTCTCCTGGGTCAGGGGGTTAGGGAGGGACACCAAGCATGGACACCATCCCATCTAATCCCTGAAATTCAAGGGGAAACCACTAAACCCAGTGCTCCGAGAATCCCTTCCCTCAGCAGCACCACCAAACTTCCAAATCCCAGACTGCCATCCAAGCCTAACACAGGATTGTGTGACTGTTCTAGGGGCACGCTCTAATCCCAGCACTGCTGGAATGTTTGGGACTGTGCATGGATTCTGTTGTGGGGGTAACACCAATAAAACATTGCTCCAAAGAGACCGATGTCCTTCATTGGGTTGTTTAAAGCTGTTGCCAAATCCCTCTGGATGCACGAGCTTCCAGGAATTAGAAGCTCCAATGTTTGGTGTTCTCATGGCACCTCTCACACCCTGTCCAATGGGATGGGGCAGCTTCTCTGGGCACACACCCTGACAGGGTAACACCTGCCCTCTGTAAACCTCCTTCCCCAAACCTGGAAAGGGATAAGGGCCGCAGTCCCCAGGAGTTTCTATTCCCACAACACCTTTTTAAAAAAGGAGGTTTATTGACTTAAATTAAGAAACAGCTCTGGGGGGACGGAAGGGTGGGGAGAATCCATACTCTCATGTTAAGTGTGGGACTTTTCCGCCTCGTCTTCCCGCTGGAGCTGCTCGATGAGCTGCTGCCTCTCGGCTGCCTGGCGCATCCTCATCATCACCAGGCTCTCGTAGTCCCGCTCTGACACCACTGACGCCTGGCAAGGAGCAGGAAACACACACAGCCCATCAGGGACAGCACCAGACCTGCACCAGACTCCCACACCTTCCCCAAATCCCCCTCACAACACCGGTGTTCCCGGCAGGGAAGTGGTTTGATCCCATAGAAATCGGATGAGGTGGGTGAAAGCTGCCTGCCTACAGGAAATAAGCAGGAATTGTTATGAAAATGATTATTAAAAATAACCAGCAATAAGTGTGGTTGATGAGGAAAATGGGACAGACACGGAGCCAGCATTCCATGAGGCTGGATGGGGCATTATTGTGGATGACAAGATCCAAACCCTGCACCTCCAACGTTGGTGCCCGAAGTCCAGCGTACACTTCACCTGTTACAAAGGCTAATGCCATAAAAAAAATCAAACCTTTGTGGATTAGTCATGGAAATGGCTAACTTCCAACTGTCTCTCAGTGCTGAGGCCCTGGCACAGGTTGCCCAGGGAAGCTGTGACTGCCCCATCCCTGGAAGTGTTCCAGGCCAGGCTGGATGGGACTTGGAGCAACCTGGGATAATGGAAGGTGTCCCTGCCCTGGGGTAGAACTGGATGGGCTTTAAGGTGCCTTCCCACCCAAATCATTCCAGGATTCTAACAGCTGCAGTCAACGACCTTAGAAGCCTTTCCCACCATGAACAATTGCACGACTCTAAGTGGCTGCAGAAAGAAAACCACCAGGGATGTTCCCAAACCTCACACAGGAATGGAACAGTTTTCCAAAGCTCCCAGAGCCTCCCTGCTGTGTGTGGCAGAAACTGTCACGTCAAGGCAGTTGATTGCAGACTCTGCCTAATGAACGTGGGCAGCAGATGACAGCTGCTCCAGTGCTTTGGTGCTGCTTCCAAAGCCATTCCACACTAGTAGGTGGCCGTGCTATTTTGGATGTATGAAAGCACTGCAAGGCTTGGAAACATCCAACTCGTTCCTTGACAGTTCAGGTGGAAATAAGAGTGTCTTAACAGCAGGTGAATGGAAAAAAAACCCCTTCATATTCATCTTGCTAGGAAGTGGGTTAAGTGCTGATCACAGAGAATCCCAGAATCCCAGAATGGTTTGGGTGGGAAGGGATCTTAAACATCATCTGGTTCCAACCTCATGCCATGGGCAGGGACGCTTTCCACGAGCCCAGGCTGCTCCAACCTGGTTTGGAACACTTCCAGGGATGAGGCAGCCACAGCTTCTCCAGATATTGCAGGATTTCTTTGGAAGCAGAAGGGATACAAAGGCAATAGAATGCCTAAGTAAGTCTCTGCATGGAAACATGGGCAAGTGCAATTCCTTATCCCTGACAGCAAAGTGGTTCCTCCGGCTTTGAGGACACAATGAAAGCCCACAACAGATAAGGAACATCAAGAGGGAAATTAAAGAGTCTAATTGGTGTCTTAGGAGCCACCTGAGCAAAATGACCTTTGGGTACTGGCAGCAGCAGTGTCTGAGAAAGCACTGATGGTATCAGCCCTCAGCCGGGATCCTTCCAAGTCCCATCCACCAACCCCAGGAATTTGCTGGGCTGGATGGAAGAAGCTGCCTGAGACTCATGCAGATGAATCACCCACACAAACCTGAAGCCCCACCTCATGCTGGGATTGAAATTTAAAACAGCCAGGAGATTATTTGCAGCCTGGTTTGGGAGCTCTGCTGACACGAGGAGCCCTCGGAGCAGCGGGAGGAAGAACAGCCTGATCCAGGTGGGCTCCCAGCACGTGCTCCCGGGTGCCTGAGCGTGGGCTGAGGCTCTGCCACTCCACACACCTACTTCCTGCAATCCTGGCAATTACCAATCGAGTAAAACCCATTTCTGACGTGGCTGACTCAGCAAGGGCTTGGCTCAAAACAAACACAACCACGCAGGGAGCCGCTGAAGCAGCGCCGGGTGGCACATGAAGGGACGGCGGCGGCAGCGCTGCGCAGTTTTGGCACTCTGGGTCCAACCTGGCTGAATTCCTGGACTCCTGGCTCAGCTCTCCCTGGACTTGATGCTTCATCCTGGTGAGCGTGGCAGGCCCAGTTCTCCGAGTGCTCCAGCGGCTTCCCCTCTCCCGGACTGTGGGCTGCTCCAACAGGACGTGAGTCTCTTGTGCACTCCGTTCTCCCATCGCTGTCTCCCGTGCTGTCGCTTTTTACATCCCCCTTCTCCTGTATTCCCTGGGTTCCTTCGGTGGGACTGAGTCACCGTCTCGTTCCCAGCCACCCACGGTGCTTTTCCGGCGGTGCCCCTCCGCAGAAGGTGCCTGGTTACCATGGCACCCGAGTGCCCTTCTGTTCTAGATGCCAGATTAGATCTGTTCTCATGGTGACTGTGCCTCTGCTGTTCCCCACCAGCCCGGAGCCGCGGCACACGCTTAACGAGCTCGCTTGGCTCGCACACCGCCGCTCCTCGCCACTCCAGGGGGAGGCTCCTTGAGATCCAAGACGAGCCAAGCGCTCCTTGCCACGGCGTGGAGTTTGCATTTCCTGCACTACCAGCCTCTCTGTTTTCCTGGCAGCTCCGGGAACGGGGCAGGAAGAGGTTGTTCCTGCTGCGTGGCTCTCTGCTGATCCCGTCTGTGAGGAGCCAGCGTTCCTGCTCCTCGCTGCCTTCCCTCAGCATGGATACTTGGCGCAGGGGCTCCATCAAGTCCACCACCTTCTTCCGACGCTTCTCCCTCAGGAGGCACAAAAAGCTGGGCAACCAAGTCATCATCCTGAACCAGAACAGCCACACTCTGGACACGGACGGCCAGAAGAGGGAATGCTTGAGGGACAAGTCTGAGTACCTGTCCTGTCAGAGCGAGCAGAACCTGGCCAAGGCACAAGCCCCTCCCAAGCCTCCCCGGCTGTACCTGGACAGTTCCAGCTGCCCCAACATCATCGATCACACGGATTCCCACTCCGACCTCTCCTTTTCCGACTCTGCTCCGTACCACAAAGCCACTCCAACGCACAAGGACCAGGCTACAGAGCACGGCACCTCGGAGGCAGGTCTCCCAAACAGCACCACTCTTCCCGACCTGGCTGACCCCTTCCTCTCCTTCAAAGTGGATTTGGGACTCTCTCTCCTCGAGGATGTGCTGCAGACCCTCAGGAAACAGAACCCGAGGGATTATGCCATTTGAAGGTATTCCTTGAGCATCACATCCCAGCTGCTCACTGCTGCTGCCAGTTCCTCTGATTCCGGCGGGAGGAAGGATACTGGAGCGTGCCTATTGTGTGTGGCCTGTTTCATTGTCCTCACCCACCACAGAGCATCCCTGCCCTTGCCAAGGAATCCTCTGGAGCACAGCTCACAGGCTCTGTGCTCAGGTGAGAGCACTGTCTGCTGTCTCATGGGCAACTTTCCGTTCTCCACCCTGGGAATTTCCCGCTCCGGACTGCGCATCCCCTCCTCAGGGAAGACTGGCATTTTTTGGGAAAGACTTCTTTCGGGGATGTGACACTGTGGGGCAGGGATTTGTCATGGATCACTTGTGGAACAGCAGGCAGCCTGCAAGGAGGCAGCAGCACTGCACCCCAAAGCCAAAGCTTTGAGGGCTGAGAGACGGGAACTGGGGCTTCTCCTCCCACCATGATGGATGTGAAAGCTCAAAGCTGCTCCTCTGTTTTTTCTCTTCCTCCTTGTGGGTTTCTTTTCCCTTAACTCCAGTGCAGGTGGCACTCCCAGCCTGCAAACAGGTAAGCATCCAAGCAGGCTCCTGATACAGCACCAGCAGTGGATTTATCCTCCTGGCAGGAGGAGAGATGTCTCTGACACTGCTGCCCCACGCATGCACTGAGCTCCCAGCTGTACAGACATTGAAGAATAAATGTATCTGTGACTGAAGTGTCTGGTTGCCTCATTTCATTGGGAACAAGCCACAGAAATCCCAGGCACCAGGAGCTTAGGGTATCGAGTGGCTCAGGTCCATCCTGCCTGGCACTGCAGGGTTTTATGATGGGAGGGGGGGACCAGTGTGGCTCTGAGGGAAGGACAGAGCTGCTGGGACTTGATTTTTCCCTGAGGAGAGCTCACACAGCTCAGGGCAAGACAGAAACAGTTCCCCACCCTGAGCTGGACAGTGGGAAAGGCTCTGCAAGGCTGAGAATGTTTTGGGCAGCACCAGGACAAACTCTTAAAAGAAACTACCAGTTCTTACCTCTTTGACTATTAGGGCTCTTTTAAAAAATAACAATAATAAAACCTCCATGCCCCCAGATAACCACGAGCTTTGCAAGTGGCCACAGCAAAGCGCAGGGACATTCCAGGGAAGGCACAGCTGCCTCTTACCCTGCGAGATTAAGCTCCCAAAGTCAGATAACAGGAAATAAACCCTCTGAAACCTCTGAAGCAGCTTAGAACAGGTACAAGAACACCAGGCAGGAGGCTTTTTATCAGGGCTGAATGGCTGAGAGGCACTGGCAGGGAGATTCCACTGCAGGAGCAAGGAAAATCTTCCCCAAACTGAGCACTGCACACTGTTGGAGCGGCAAAACAAGATCTCTGCAGCCACTGTGTGCTTTGAACCATCACACAGCCACTGCTCTCAATAGCCTGCAGTAACACTGGCCAAGCCACAGCTTTTGAATTTCAAGGGGAACCTGGAGCCTGCTTGGCTCCAGCAGCTCTCCAGGAACTGCTGGACAATGTGCACCTGCTGCTGTAGGAGACAACAAGGCTGTGGAAGATGAGCAGCCTCCTCACAGCACAGCTTCCACATGGGAACTGCTTCCAAACCCCCTGGCTGGGCTCTGGCTGTCCTTTACCTGTGGATTTTGGCACTCAGGTCCTGGCTGGCTCTCCCAGGCAGGGAGTACCTGGCTGCTTGTCCCAGACAGGGAGCAGAGGATGAGTAGTGAGCACGTTGCCATGAGAACGCTGCAGATTTGGGCTGATTCCTGAAGCAGAGCAGTGAAGGAGCTGCTTTTGCACAGAATGGGAACAAAACGGGGGTGGATTCAGACAAAAACAGAGGGGGGAAGTGAATAGAAAGCAAGGGCAGTTTAAATCAGAATGAGATAAGTGCAACCTGGAAGTAAGAAAGTGGAGCCTGGTGGCTGGGAAGCTGGGCTGGGTGTGAAAGGAAGAGGCAGAGGAAACAGGGATCTGGGAGCTCATTCTGCACAGCCTTGAACTAGAGAGCACAAGCTGGAAGCAGATCAGCCAAGAGGAGCTGTAAACACATCACAGGTTTTAGAAGCATCCCAGTGGATGCAGCAGGAGGATTTGGGGAAGGTCTGGAGTAGGAACAAGGAAAAACAGGAAGGAGAGCAGCTTGGAGATGCAAGGCTGCAGTGCAATCCCAGGAAGAGCAGCTTCTTACAGCTAAAAGGACAGCAAAGCACCAGCTGTGCAACTCCTGGGAAGGATGCAGGTCCCTGGCTGCAGCTCCACAGCAGAGCCAGGTGGGATTGAGGAGGCTGTGCTGGGTAGGGGTGAGTCACCAGCACCGTGTGCTGCTTTCCTGCTCTCCCTGCTGCCCCACCACACTAATCCTGCACTGCAGGCAGACGCTGCACTTCCACACTAACAAGCTCTGGGCATGGAAACAGGCCAACACAAACTCTGAACCCACAGAGGCTGGAATCTACTACCAAGCTCCAACTGCACCAGCAACCCCCTTTGGTAGGAATGAGCCAGTTCTCACTCTCTGCTAGTGAGAAATTCTCAAATAATGTGCATTGGATTCTGCTTTTTGCCCCGGTTTCCTGCCTAACACTCTGGTGAATCTCCTGTGGCTGCAGTACTCTCCCTGGTCCTACATGGACGGGATAACAATCAGGTGTTCTGATGCATAATTATAAATAATATAAATAAAATACTTGATAAAAGTATGAATGAAAGTATTAAGTATTCACTCTCATCAAGAGAATGAAGGCACTGAACAATCTCACAAGTTTAAAATATTTAGGGAGTGAACACGCAAAAGGGTATTTAGCTTGATATTGCTGTCTCCTCCCTCCTGCTGACCCTAAGAGTAGAGGTTTGCTTCCAGCACTGAAACTTCCTCCTCCTAGCAATGCAGTGAGTAACCAAGATTCTCTAAAGGAACCTTTCAGCAGCTCTCACTCAAAGGATTCCAACAGTCAAAACATATTAAAAAAACCCATCAGAATGGCACTGGAGGCTTTGGGCTTTTGGGCTGAGCTTGTTCTTCACTTGGGAGAAAGGGAATGTGTGAAGATCCAAGTCATCCAAATAGCTCCAGTTCCCAGTGAGTGTGCTGCTGCCCAGGCAAGAGGTCCTTTAGAAAGACACGTATCCAGCAGAGAAAGGGCTGCTAAGAAAATCAAGTCTGTCCCCAAAAGCTTCTATCTGACAGCACACTGAGATTTAGGTTGTTACAGCAGCAGATTTCCATCCCACAGCCCATTCTCCTTACCTGTGAGGTCCTGGGCTGGCTGGTGCTGTCAGGGAGGACAGTGCTGGGGCGGCTCTGGGGCTGGCCCTCCAGCCAGGAAATCTTCAGGGGGTTATTTAGCAGGCCAACTTCATTCTTCACAGCCATCTCCTGGCAGGGAAAACATCCTTCCATCACCACCTGAATTTCAAACTGCATTTCAAGCCCCCAGCCATGGGCTGGGACACCTTCCACTTTGAAATGGATGGTCTTTTAAGGTCCCTTCAAACCCAAACCATTCTGTGATTCCATTCAGTAAGATTTTAAGGATCTTTCCAACCCAAACCATTCCATGACTCTCAGATTTCACAGCTGCCCTACATGAGAAGCACCTTCATGATCCATAGCCCTGCCAGTACTTTTGATATGCAGGTCACACACAATTCTTGGGGTTTTTATTATTTGGATATGAGTGAAAGAAAAGCTAACAAGGAAACTCTCATACAGCCCAAGCTGATGGAACTACTAAAATTGAGGGTAACTGATGGCTTCTGCTCCCACAGCTACATGAATTATTTTAACTCACAGTGAGTCAAGACATTTTGGGTTGTTTTTCACTGCAAATGCCTGATATCACCTCCAAAACACATAAGCTCACCTCCAAGGCATTTCACCTTCAGAGAGAGCTGAGTAAGTGCTCAGTGCCTGATTTTTAAGGCAGTGCCTCTTCCCTCAGCCTGTTCCATGCACAACCTGTTTATGTGCCTGATCTCTGGGTTTGTGCCTCCAGCTGTGCCACTCCCTCCATGCCTCTGTGCCTTTAGACTCTCATTACCCTTCTCCACTGCCTTAATGACAGGGCAGTGTCCTGGCTGTCACCTGGCCTGTGCCACCCCCAGCACACCCAGCAGGGGCTCTGCACACTCACAGCTGCCTTCACTGTGGCAAATTCCACCACTGCACTCCCAGTCTTCCTGCTGGAGATCAACAAATTGAGCACATCACCATACTGCAGAAAGAAAGAAAGGGAGGAAAGTTAATTACAGAGCCAGGAGAGATGTCAAGTTCATTTATCAAATGAACACAAAGAGAAAACATGTGTTTTCACAGACATGAGGCTTGGGTTGTTTCTGCCCTGCTTCCACTGATCCCACCACTTCTGTCCTTCCAGGAAATAATCTGGGAAGGCATGGAGCTACACACGTGACTCCCAGCAAGCCCCAGTGCAAGAGGGCTGCTGAGCTCAGAGTAAGAGCTCAGAGGGAAAATAAAGATACCAGGCTGGGATTGATCAGATCAAAAGTCTTGTCTGTGCCTGTCTCTGCACTTCCCACAGCAGGGATGTGGAGTGCTTGAAGTGAAGGATGAGTGCACCACAACCAGAGCCAGACTAAGTGGGCAGGAAGCATCCAGTGGGAAGAGTCTGCAGCTGCTCTGTTTCAGCAAGAGTCCCTGCTGGGAGCCAGGTAGAGCTGTTAGCTGGGAAACAGCTTCCAGCTCAGCAATCAAAGGATCCAGCTTGCCTCAAAGGTTGGATTTGATGATTTAGGAGATCTTTTCCAACCTTAATGACTCCACCATCATGCTGATGAGCTCTGAAAACGGCATGAGAAAGCTGAACAGGGAAGGAAATGAGCCACTCCAGTTTATAGCTTACAAGGGCACGGAGTGACAGGACACAGGGAATGGCTTCAAACCAGCTGTTTAGATCAGATTACCTGTGTAGATTAGATTATAAAGATAAAATCCTTCCCTGTGAAGGTGCTGAGGCCCTGGCTCAGGTTGCCTGGAGTAGCTGTGGCTGCCCCATCCCTGGAAGTGTCCAAGGCCAGGTTGGACAGGGCTTGGAGCAACTTGGTCTAGTGGAAGGTGTCCCTGCCTGTGGCAAGGGGTGGAACTGAAGCATTTTTAAGGTCCCTTCCAACTCAAACCTGGTTCTGTGATATGCAGCTTCCCAGAATTCACTATTCTTACAGCACTGAGAGCAGGGGAAGACCCAGTAATAAACAGGGAAGAGTGTCAGACAGGACCTTTTGCAGGATCTGCAGCAGCACGTCTTTGGAGTATCCCCCTCCCGTCTCATCTTCCTTCCTGCATTTCCACCTGAGCTGGGAAACAAACACCAGGAGTTAAATTTTTCCCGTTTGGATGCACTGCCTGCTCAAGCAGCTCCCACCCCCCTGCACATTCACCACGTCTGCTATTTCCAGCCACACTCCCAGGCCTGCCAAGACAGTGATCTCAGCATGGGAGTGAGCACAGGGAACAAACTGTTTGGGGAACAGGGAGAAACGCTGCTCACTGGAATAAAAAAAGATCGCACTTGAAAGGATGCTAATGGCTCTGCCAGGGTAATTAGCAGATGTTTCCCTGTGCTTAAAGCACAGACAACTCAATCCCAGGCTCAGAAATCTGGAGCAGACAAAGAAAAGGTGAGTGAGGAAGGAATTCTAACAGCAAGGACAGGAGCTGTTTACCTGATGATGCACATTCCATGGAGGAATTTCATCTCCAGTGTAAAAAAGGATGTGCCAGCTCAGCAGGACTAAAATGTCCCTTCTGTTTTCCATCATGTTCTATCAGTTTTCACCAAAACATAGCTTTTTAAGGATGCCTTACCTTGAGCTTAGGAGTTATTTTGCCTTCTGCTCCATTTCTTTCCTGCTTGCCTAAAGAGAGAAAAAGCAAAAACAAAGAGACGGAAAGGACACGGGTGAAAATTCCTCAGTATTTTACACAATTCTTTTTCCCTGAGAACACACATATGATGAAACACTTTGGGATTTCCACTGGACCATTCCAGTCCCAAAAATCTTGTGCAACAGGAACTGCAGCACAGACTGAATACTCCATGGCAGCATTTTTCCCTTCTAGGAAGCCCAGACTTGCCATGATCAAGGCTAGAAACAGGTCAGCAAGAATACAAGCAGGAGACATGTTCTGAGGCATTTTTCCCTGCAAGAAGGTTCTGCTGGGACAACTGGAAAAAGTAAGCTGCCAAAGAGCCCAGTGCCACCTGCAGGTGAAGGTTCCAGGCTCCCCTGTGCTCACCTTGTCTGTGCTGCTCCCTTTCCAGGCGGATCTGCTCCCTGATGAGCCTCTGCTGCTCCTCCAGCTGCCGGGAGCCCTCCTCACGCAGGCGGATTATCTGTGGCACAGGGAACACAGCATGAACACCTGAGGCACAGAGCCAGGGCTGGAATGGCTCCTGGATGCTTCCAAGGACAGCCTGGGTCTCACATCCATCTCCTGGGACATCCCTCCTGCCAGTTCCCCTGGGACAGCTCCAAAAGGAGCAGCCTGGTCTGGTGGAAGAGGTCCCTGGGCATGGCAGGGACCGGAACTCAAACCATTCCAGGATTCTCTGATTCACGGAGTCTTTTAATCCCAAAGGTTGAAGGACTGCTCTCCAGAGATTTTTTTGCACCTCATCCCATGGATTTCATCACGAATGGAACTACTTCCAGCAATTCTTCCCAAAAATAGCAGAGAGAACTAAGAATTGATCCTTACTTCTTCCTCTAACGATCTCGTTATCCTGATCTCCTCCTCTTCGTTCTCCTGGGACTGGGCTTCCCGTTCTCTGGCTTCAAGATCTGCAGAGAAAGAAACAAAATTAAAACAATCCAAAGAGAATTTGAATTTTCCCTGCTGACCAGAGGAAGATGGAGAGATCACAAACTTGGCTACAGCTACACCAATATCCCGATAGCTCCGCTACCTCTCCTCTGGCCCCATACACCAAAGGAGTCTTAATAGCCCTGAACCCCCTAATTCCCACAGCAGGACCTAATTCCCTTCTTCCCAGAGCAGGACCACCCCAGCTATGGCTGTGGGAGGAGATTCCAGAGTCATCCTGCATGGATTGATCCCTGGGGAATTCCTGTGGAAGGAGAAACACAAACAGACAGCTAAGGGAGACTTCAGGAGAATTTGAGGGTTTGATTTTTCTTACCAAGCTTTACTTTCTTCCTCTTCTCATCGAGTTTCTGTGTTCTTGCTGCAGCCTCCTTCTTTGCCCTCCTCACCCTGTCATAGGCTGCCTGCCAAGGAACCAGCACAACAGTGGGAAACTACAGAAACCAGGAGAGAAACTGGAAAACAGGGAATACAACGACATCAGAGATTGCTGAAACCCTGTCAGCAGAGGTAAAACATCTGCTGCTTCCTGGATTATGAGCTTTTTCCAGTACTTGAAAAGAGGAGTTCATGTTTTTAGCTTTAATCACCTGGAATCAACACTTTTCTCTCTCCTGAGCTCATCTGGAGAGAGTTCCTTGCTCATTTTTGGTTTGCTTTTCTTCTTTCCAGGGACATTTCCAGTTTCTTTCAGGCTTTGGGCAGTGGATTCTCAACCACTTCCTCACAGCTCCAAAAGGATCCAAGTGTCCCAGAGACAGCAAAGCTTGGAGCCTCAGGAATTGCATCCAGGTATTACTCATTTGTCAGCCCCTGACTCCACGGGAATGGCAGATGCACTACTGCCATGGGAATTTGGTGTTCCTGAATCAGGGATGGTTATCACTGGTGTCATTAAATGGGATATGCCCCAGTCCAGCAGGTTATTAAATGCAGAATCTCAGGGCAGAGCTGCTCCCAGCAGCAAATCCCAAACACATTTCTCCAAGCACCTGAGATTCGATCTCATGGAGAATCTCTCCGGGCGAATAACAGCTGCGATTTGTATTCATGGAGCCTCTGTCAGAGCAGAGAGCAGGACAGGCAGGAATACAGTTCCCAGCAACACCCCAAAATCCCACCCTTCCCAAGGGAGCATCCTTACCCTGGCTGCTGCATCTGTGAGCACGGCCAAGGCTTGGGACAGCTGGTGGAAGAGTTCCGCTGGGAACGAGAAGAAATAAGGACAAGATGAGAGAAACCAGGTGAGGGACCTGGGGAAGAACCAGAAAAGACAATTCCTGCAGGAAGGTCTCTCCAAGGAAGAAAAATCACCTCTCCAAGAGATTTGTAAGGCAACCTCTAGCCAGGGCACCTCAATTCAAAAGTGTTACACAAAATTGGGAGTAAATAAAGAAACTAAAAACTGAGATTGTTTCGTTTTAAGAGAAATCTTGGAACATAAACTTGATTTTTCTTACTGATTTTTTTTTAATTGCAATATCTCCTTCATGTCACATTTAGCTGCAGCTCATGATTTCCTTCTCCCTCTCAGTCTTTTTCCTTAACAAGAAGTCTTGCTTATGTTGTATTGGAAGCTCTTGCATTACAGCCATCTATCCTTTAAAAGTCTTTCCTCTTGTTCTATTACAAGCACTGGCAAATCGCATTTATTTATTTTTTTATATAGATGAATTATCAGTCTTGACACACAAAATACAAAGCAACTGCTAATTCTACAACCTCTGTTCATAGCAATCACCCACTGCAGGCAGCTGAAATTCCCCCTTTCCCTGCTCAAGATAATAATCCCATATCCTTATCCCAAGATAATAGGATTTATGGAGTGCTGGTGAAGTTTGGACTGTGATAGATACAGATCAAAGCAGTGTCCAAACAGGCAAAGGTTGGGAAGGTTTGGAGGGGTACAGTTGTAATTCCAGCACTGACTTAATGCTGGTGTTTCTAAACCCAGCAGAGATTGTTCAGCCTTAAAAAGCAGAGTTAACACCAAAGAGCAGCAGCTCCCAGCCCTGTGTGCATTCCCAGGGACACACACCCAGCCATTCCCTCAGGATTTAGGGAAGTAGAGCCACTTCCAGGAGCCTGGAGAAGTGAAAACTGCAGCAGGAAGAGCTGCCCCATCTCACCTGCCCGGGGGTTGTCCGGGTTCTTGTCCGGGTGGCAGGTCAGGGCCTTCTGCCGGAACGCTGTCTTCACCTGCAGGGGCCAAACTGGGACTTACTGGGGGGAAACTGGTTTGTCTCTGCCCAAAAAAAGCAACTTGGAAAACCAAAATAATCCCTGTGTTCAAGGGTAACCTGCTAGGCTCAGGACACAGCTGTGTCTGGAAGGAGTTGGAGCTTTTAAAAGTTGTTTTTATTTCCAGATGTCTTGTGTTGCAGCAGTTAAACCTCAGGTGAAAAAAAAATGGGAGAGGGAGAAAAAGGGGAGAAGGAAAAATGAAAGGAGATGAGGAAAAGGGAAAAGGGAAAGTGATTAAAAAATGAGGGAAGGGGAAAAGCCCAGAAAGGGAACCAAAAAGGGGAAAGGAAAACTAATGGGGATAGGAAGAGAAGTGGAAAAGAAAAAAAAAAAAGTGGTAAAGAACGAAAAATGGGGAGAGAAAAAAAAAATGGAAAGGAAAAAAAAAAAAGGGGGGGTGGGGGAGGAATAAAAGGATGCCACTCTATCCCATTCCCAACCAATTCCCTACTAAAATAAGTGGAAAAAGTTGTGTCCCGGCCCCACCTGGTGGACAAAGCTCCCGGGATTGGGAATGCGCAGAAAAATCACTGCAAGTGACCCTATCTCCTGCGGAAGAGTCCAGCTGAGGGAAAGGCGTTTCCTCCCAGGGCTCCAACCTCCAAATTCCCATTTCAGCAAAGAATTCCTTCCCAATGTCCCACCCAACCCTGCCCTCTGACAGTGGAAAGCCATTCCCTTCTTATCCTGTTATTCCAGGCCCTGTCGGAGCTTCCTTCCAGTGTTTGGCACTGACTAACCGACTCAATTCAATTAAAAACCGAAAACATGTCATTCACGCCCCACAAAATTAACTACACGACTTTTGGGGCACTGGGACAGATCTCTAACAACCGGATTTTTGGATCAACACGGGAAATTCCTTTCTGGAAGCACATCAACAAAGCCGGAACAGTGTCCCGGACCAACCCCGCAGCTCTCTCCGAGCCATCTCCTCTTCCAAAGGCGGGGATTGAGAACAGGGGTAACTCGGGGAATGACAACAATTCCAGTAGAACCGGGATTTGAAAACGCCGACAGCAATAAAAACGCGCTTGGAGCAACCCCTCAGCTCGGCACGGGAGAGCAGCCGGGAACACGCCGCTCCCGAGGACACCGGGACAGGGAAGGAGGGGAGAGAAGAAGCCCATCCCGAGCCGCCAGCAACCCTCACCTCCTTCTCGGACGCTTTCTCGCCGATGCCCAGCAGCCCGTAGAGGTCCCGCTCCAACAGCTCCTTACCCACCGCCATCTTCGCGCTTCCCGGCTCCGCTCCTAGCGCCGCGCTCGCTGGGAAATGTAGTCCCTACAGGCCGCCGCGCAACGCGCCGCCCGGGAAGGTTAGACTACAAGTACCGTAATGCACCGCGCTCCCCCGAGAAAGGGAAGGGTCAGGGTGCGCAGCGCTGTGCTGGGTGTTGTAGTTCTTTATCGGCGGCTGTGATTGGGGAGAAACAGAAGGACAACTACAAGTCCCGTGGGGCCGTGCGCGGGCATTGATTCCTTAGGGAAAACAGCACGTGCGTCCTGCTATCCCCCAAGGTCACCCCTGACCGTGTCCCCAAGTGCCACCGACAGATCCACATCCGCGTGCTAAATCCCTCCAAGGATGGCACTCTACCACCCCCTTGGGAAGTCCGTGGCAGTGGGGGGGACGGTGCGAGCCCAGCTACAGCCTGTTCCCAAAAACATTCTTGTTTTTGTTGTCTCCAAAAAACATCCATCTCAGCTCGAGGCACAGCTCCTTGCAAAGTTCTTGTCTTCTTACTGATCTAAGAGACCTCCCTTTCTAAGAAGGGAGCGCTGTAAAAGAAAGCCTATCCAATTATTCCCATACACAAGACTTGGAACTTTTCAGCTGTTACTCCTTTATTCTAGTAGGATTTGTGTCCTTGTGGCTGAATATTACTTAACTTGCCTTTATCAACAACAGCAACAAATCATGAAGAGATCATGAAGAAAACTGGGTAGCCATGAATCCAGTAAAATGAATTGTTTCAGAGAGGGCTTTCTTCCCCAGCAGTGCAATAAACGGAGAGATTCCTGGTGTGTCTCCATGGAGCCTCACCCAAGCAGAGCCTCAGTTCTCAGGGTGCAGACTAAAGTCATCATCAGTGTTGTTCCACTGCCACCTCCTGTTTCTTGATGAGAATCCTGGAACGGTTTGTGCTCAAAGGAACCTTAAAGATCATCCAGTTCCCTGATCCCAGGTTGAGCCAAACCCTGTCCAACCTGGCCTGGAACACTTCCAGGGATGGCACGGCCACAGCTTTTCTGGGCAGCCTGTGCCAGGGCCTCACCACCCTCACAGGGAAAAAAATTTTCCCAATATCCTACCTACTTTTCCCCTTTTCCCGTTTGGAGCCATTCCCCTTGTCCTAACTCTCCAGTTCCTGATGAGTTTTAGCTGTGGGCATCCCGAGGCCACCTGTGGCCATCGTGGTGCCACCTCAGAGACCTTCTGTGGCCTCCCCTGGAGGAACCCCTCTGTGTTCCCCTTCTGTCACACCTTCTTGCCCTGCAAGACACAAAATTTATCCGCTGCCCCTAAACCCAAGCACAACACCTCAGCCCTTTGGGGCCGTCCCGCGCCTCAACAGCGGCTCTTTGTGACAGCAGCATCAGTGATGTCACAGCAGCCACAGGACATGGCCACATCACAAAAGCAGGACAGGGGCCACAGAGCCACAATCCCATGGTGAGACCTGTGGGATGTAAACACCTCTATTCCAGCCCCACCACGGCGCCGCTGTTGAGGTGTGGGACAGCCCCGGAGGGACAAGGAGCTGCGGGGTTTTGGGGAGAGGTAGCTGCAAACAGACTTTGTGCCTCTCGCAGGGCGGGATGTCATCGAGGGAGGACACTCCAGAGCCTGGCACCTCTGCCGCCAACACCAGCCAGGCCGCCCCGGCCGTGCCGCAGGACGACAGCCGGGAGAGCGGCGCGTGCCCGGAGTGCCGGCACATCAGCACGGCCTGCTCCGGCTCGTGCCGGCACTGCTTCTGCCGGCTGTGCCTGTGGGACTGGAGCCTGGGCCCGGCCAAGTGCCCGCGCTGCCGGCGGCCCACGCGCCACCCCTACCCCCAGCACGTGGCCCTGTACCACGAGGTGCAGGACCGCGTGTACGACAGCAAGCGCAGGCGCGGCCGCCCCGCGGGCTGGCCACGGAGCTGCTCCCGCTACCTGGGGCGCAGGAGGCGAGGGACATCCGTGAGGTGGCCCCGCGATGGCCGCTGGCAGTCGCGGCACGGCCGAGGCAGCGACTCCCCGAGGAGGAGGTGGTGGGAGCAGCAGAGGAGGGCTTGGGAGGACGCACCTGAAGAGGGACGGACTCCAAGGTTGGAATGGGCCATCCCGGCCTCCTCACAAGGAAGCCGATCCCGGTGCAGGTCCCGCAGGTCGTGGAGCCAGCGGCAGCGGTCACGGGGCCGCCGCGGGTGGAGCAGGAGCAGGAGCAGGAGCAGGAGCAGGAGCAGGGAGCGACCCCGTAGCTGGGACAGGCGGCAGAGCAGGTCCTCCAGGAGAGAGCAGGACACTCAGACAGGCTCCCAGGACCGCTCCGCAGGGCAGAGGCACTGGAATGCTGATGACAGACACGCTCCAAGGCCCCAGCACGATGTCCCCTCAGAGAGGAGCGAGACACAACCATGGGAAGACGCTGGTTCCTCCGGACAATGGCGCACAAGAAGGAGGCGAAGCCGGGGCAGATCCCACAGGACACGCCAGAACTCCCAGGGAGCGGTGCCCCACGAGCATTCCACAAACCAGAGGGGCTGGAATGCTGATGACAGACACTCTCCAGGGCCCCAGCATGACACCCCCTCGAGGAGGAGCGAGAGACACCAGTGGCAAGAGCAGGCAACAAGGAGCCAAAGCCGGGGCAGATCCCACAGGAGAGGCCAGAGCTCCCACACAGACTCCCAGGGAATGCTGCCCCCCGACCATTCCGCGAGGCAGAGGCAGCAGAGGAGCTCGAGTGGTGACCAGGAGCGAGCTCCAAGGTTCCAGCAGGACAGCCCAGGCTCCTCAGGGAGGAGCCAGCACCGGCGCAGGAGCCCTGCTGGGAGCAGGGACTCATAGCCCACCCTCCCAAAATGGGAATTGCCACGTGCAGGCTCAGCCCAGGTGTCCAGGCAGGCTTTGGTGATCTCCCAGGATGGAGCCACCAGATCCCTCCTGGACATCCTGGTCCAAGGTTTGACTCACTGCAAATAAACAAATGCCACTTGAGCCAACACTCCCCCTTTTTTTTTTTNNNNTTTTTTTTTTTTTTTTTTTGTGTGTGTGTGTGTGTTTTTGCCACCTCAGGAGCTTCCACAGATATTTTGGAGCATCCCAGGCCCTTGGGTTGCCTTCTGTGAGCTCGCCCCAGCATCATTGAGTGCCTCTGTGGATCAAGGTTCTTCCCCTCTCCAGCCTTCCCATGGCTGAACCTGACTTGGATTTTGCCTTTTCTTTCCCTTCAGTTTTATCCAGGGAAGCTTTGCTGGGAGAAGTTAGTACCCCTTAGCATTTTTTCAGCAGAGTCAGAGCTTGGTACAGGAATATTTCCCCCAAAAACTCAAGGTGTAGCTGATTCAGTGCGGGAGATGCCCAAGCCCAGCTCCAGGGCCAAAACTTGCCCTAAACTTCCCTCCCAGCTGTCATCCCAAATGCCAGCCTTTGGAATCACCCCACTAACCTGCAGTGTGCCATTGATGTCTAATTTGGGGTATCAGCAGAGCTGATCATCTCCCTAAATGCATATTCAGCATGTGGGATGTGGATTTTGCCTATGGATTCATTCTCTGCTGGATGGAAGGAGGCTGGTCACACTGGATCCCTCTTACACTGCAAGAAAGAATTGGAAAAAAGCCATAAAATCCAACAAATGGTGAAAAGCAGGAGCCTTGGCACACAGGGGATGGACAAGGATCCTCGACACCCACATCAGGCTCTGGTAGAGCCACTCTTCTGCCTGATGAAGTTTATTTTTCTTCCCCAGAAACCTGTTTCAAATATGCCTGGAATTCACTCATTTTCCCAAATATACTCAAAAGGTGGGCTCTTGCTACCTGGAAACCACACACAGCCTCAGGTGGGAGAAGCATTTCTCAGCAAAGCAAGTGGCAACACACAGCACCAAAACTATCCTGGCAGTTTCCCCCTAGATTTAATTTTTTCATTCAATGCAAAACTTCCCCTCAGGTATAACTTGATGTTTGTTTATCTCCTGGAAAATCCTCTCTGAGCGTGGTGCCAGGGGCCTGGAAATCCTGGATATGCCCACCTGAACATAAACATTTCACCAGGAAAACCCTGAAAAAAAGGCAGCATTCAGTGTGGATGGATGTTGGTGGCAGAAGCCACTATTTTAGGATGACAACAAGTAAGAAAATTCAGACAATGTCTGCTGAAATTAAAAAAAAAAATAAAGAAAAACCCCAAAAATACCCCAACAAAACAAAACCAAAAGGATCGTGGAAAAGTGCAAAGAGGCTGGAAGTCTGAGGGGAGCCTGTGGCCAGCGCTGCCCTTGGAGGTCTCTGTCCCAGAGCTGCCCAGCCTGGGCTCAGGAGGTTTTTACAAACACTGGCACCTCTGCCAGGCTGGCAGAGTAATTCCTCAGGGTGGTGCCGCCATCAAACACTCGGGCAGTGTTGGTGTCCAGCCAGAGGTGCCCCTCTCCTGGCAGGTAGATATCCCTCCACGTGTGTCCCTTTTCTGTTATTGGAGCAACCAGGACCTGCAGGGAAAAGAAAAAGAAAGAAGAAAGAACTTCAGCACAGGAGGATTAGCCAGTGGGGATCAGATGGTCATCAGGGAATGCTGGAATGGTTTGGGTGGGAAGAGATCTTGAAAACCATCCAGTCCCACCCTATGCCATGGGCAGGGACACTTTCCGCTATCCCAGGTTTTTCCAAGCCCCGTCCAACCTGGACACTCCAGGGATTGGGCAGCCACAGCTTTTCTGGGAATCCTGTGCCGGGGCCTCAGCACCTTCACAGGGAGTTCCTTCCCAATGCCATCTATCCCTGCCTTCTGTCAGTTTAAAAACATTAATGCAGTGTAGTGACATTCCTCTGACTGGGATTGGGATCACCACTGCCTGCAGCTGCCCCAAGGTTCCACCCAGTTTATATTTTCAAAAACCAGAATGAAAAAACCCATCAGAAATGTATTTTTCTTGCAAAACCTCTTCCCCAGTGATAGAGCAAATGTAATCCCACCTTCAGGGAGCCTTTTCCCGCCTTGTTTTATGGGAAAAGCAGTTTGCAAAAGCAGTTCCCAACATTCTGAGACTATTTATTCCTGCTAAATCATTTCACTTCCAAAGCTGATAGAGGGTTTCAGGGCCCTAAATAAGAGTTTCATGAGGAAAGCCAACAAAACTCAGCTGCTTTGGCTTGGATTTAAATCTGCTCAAGTCCAAGTCCTGGTTTGCACTTGGACAGAGCTGGATTTAGAGGAATAATGCAGAATTCCCACCTCATCTCCAATGAGAAACTCATCCTCTATGGTGAATGCAAGTGGATCTGTGGGGCTGAGCCACCAGGCAGGACGGAAGATGGGGTATCCCAAACTCTGCCACTCCTCACTGTATTTTAGCAGCAGTGGCACGACAAAGTCCCGGTGCCTCTGGATGCACTGGCGGGTCAGATTCAGGACCTGCAGGTGGGAGACAAATCCATGAGGAGCCCAACATCCAGGAAACAGCAAAGCAGGCAGGGAAAAAAACCCCACAAAAATAAAGAATTAAAAATTTAAAAGTAAAGTGTATATATTTCTTTGGGAAGGAAAGTTACTGCATTGGAATGTCCTGGTCAAGTTATGGTGGAAATGGGGTTGATAGTGGATATGAATTGATTTGGATATAAATCTGTTGGTAATACATTTAAATCCATTGATAATTGACATAAATCAATTGGATTTCAATCCATTGGTAATTGTTATAAATTAGCTGGATTTAAATCTATTGATAGCAGATATGAATGCATTGGATTTTAATAGATTTGAATCCGTTGTTAATTAACTTAAATCCAGTGGATTTAAATGGGTTTACACACACTGCTAATGGATACAAATCCATTGGATTGTAATGATTTTAAATACATTGATAATGGATATGAATCCATTTTATTTAAATGGATTTAAATCCATTGAAAATTATTATAAATCCATTGCATCTAAATCTCTTGGTAGTGGTTACAAATACATTAGATTTAAATGGTTTAAATACATTGAGAATAGATATGAATCTATTAGATTTAAATGTATTTCAATCCATTTATATGGAACATGAATCTATTGTATATAAATGGATTTAAGTCTATTGATAATGAATATAAACCCATTGGATGTGAATAGATTTAAACGCATTGATAATGGATATGAGTCCATTGAATTTAAGTGAATTTAGATCCATTGACAATGCATATAAACGCATGGATTTAAATACATTTACATCTATTTTTAATGGATATTAATTAATTGTATTTAAATGGATTTACATCTGCTGATAAATGACTTTAATCAATTCGATTTAAATCCCACTGATAATGCATATGAATCCACTGAATTGACATATAATTTAATAATCTGTTGATATTTAACCTTTTGATAATGGATTTATTCCCACTTCAATGGAAAGCTGAGGACAGCATCTGGCAGGAGACCTCTGCCACGCCTTCCATGGCTTTTGGGGGCATTGGCCATGTCAGAATTCCTGTCTGGAGTGTGGGATACGTACCCAGGTGTCACAGCAGAGCCAGGGCGGGGTCCCAAAAGCCATCACGGGCAGGAATGTCACAATCTGCAGCCACCTCACAAACAGCTCCCGGTCCCCCGGGCTGGCTCCAGCCATGCTCCCTCCTGCAGGAATGTGGGGCTGGAGTGAGGCTCTCACATGGCATGAAAATGTTCCTGGGAAACCTCAGAGCTCCTTCCAGTGCCTAAAGCACCCCTGGGAGCCAGAGCATCCCTGGGAGCCATCACTCTGAAAACCTGGCACAGCTTCCCTGGAAATGGCACAACCCCCCCCATGCTGAGGGCTTACCCAGCCATCCACAAATTCCTGTTTCCTCCAGAGGCTTTTCCCAACTCTTGCAGCTCCCAAGCTGTTGGGACACACCCCCTGGCAGCAAACTGCCCAGCTCTCTCATCCTTCCAAGCCAGGGGCTCCACCGTGTCTTTGGGAAGCAAACTCCCATGCTGGGATTACTCGAGCCTTGTTTTCTAAGGAAAGCAGGCTAAAAATAGAGGCCAAATTGAAATATTGCTCTCAACCCCTATTTCAGGGCTGTTGTTTAGCTCAACTCTCCACGTTTGACACTTCTGCACAACCCCTGCGCACTCAGGGCATGTTTTAGCCATCACTAACTCAATCAGCTTCAAAAAAACGGGAAAGGGGTCCACTAGGCCCTGATTAAAGGTTGTTTCTTGCCCTTTTATGATGCTTTTATTCCAGGATTTCTGCAGCCATTTTGCTTCAGAGCAGACATGCAGAATTCGAACAGAGCTGTTGGGGTTTCAGGAATATCCATTCCTCAGCCAGGAGCCTGGGGATGCAGATCCTGGCTATGCCAGGTGGGATTTAGCCCAAGCCAAGCCCCACAAGTTTGGGCTATGGTGGAACTCTGGGAAGGGCATCCCCAGAGACCTGGCTGCTGCTGGAGCTGCATGGCAATATTTACAGCATATTCTTTTGCTTTTAATTCCACATTTAATTCCTTTTTCCCCTGGTAACATTCATCCCAATCAAGCAAGCACAACGAAAAACTGAGGAGCAAAATGCTCCAAGCATCCATAGGTGCAAATGTACCTCCCATGCCAGGAAAAAAGCCGCAAAATTCACTGCAGAAAAGCCAGGAAAAAAAATGGAAAACCAGTCCTTACCTACAGCATCAGGGATGAAGAAGCTGTAGCCCAGGAGGCTGTAGTGCAGCACAGAGGGGATGAGCCCCTTCAGCCCCGCGTGGCTCCAGTCGGAGCGCAGGGGGCTCATCTGGACAAACAGCGGGAGGTGGCTGGATCTGGGGAAACAGCACAGGCCCTTCAGGGTGCTTAGAGGGCTCGCAGGAGCTGAAATTCCACAATGCCCAGCTGGCTCTGGAGTCACTGGGGCCAGATTATAGTCCCAGAATGGTTTGGGTGGGAAGGGACCTTAAAGCCCATCCAATGTCACCCCCTGCCATGGGCAGGGACACTTTCCACTATCCCAGGTTGCTCCAAGCCCTGTTCAACCTGGCCTGGGACACTTCCAGGGATGGGGCAGCCACAGCTTCTCTCTGCACCCTATGCCAGGGCATCACCACCCTCAAATCCCACAAGGATCATTGACTCCAACACGCTGCCCTAGCCTGCTTCCCTGGGTGCCAAGAAACATCTGGAATACTAGAACATATTCCAAGCACTTCAACCATCCCCCAGCGAGCCCTTGTGCCCGTCAGCCCCAGCCAAGCCTCTCCTGGTGCCCACCTGACCCCGGCACTGATGATGGTGCCATTGCCCAGCGTTGCCAGCGCCGCCGCCAGCACCTCAGTGTATCCATCACCCGCCAGGTCGGCGGGAGCAGGAACATCCTGCTCCAGGAAGGAATTGCCCTCCACTCCCTCGAAGGCCACGTAGGTGGCCCCCAGCGCTTGCCGCAGGTGCTGGGCACGAGCCAGGTACCAGCCCAGCGCTGCCTCGCTGGTGACGTTCAGGCGGGCGCAGAGCTGCCCCTTCCAGGTGGTCAGCAGCGGGATCTGCGGAGGAGGAGGATGGAAATCCCTGTCAGATCTATAGAATATCCTGCTGATTCTGGGTTGCGAGGCTGGGGGATGCCCTACTGCCCCCATCCCACCCTGCACTGTCATCAACTCCCTCAACCCACCAAAAATCCCTGAGCTGGTGGCAAAAGGATCATTAAAATGACCGCACAAAATGGAGCTGGGGAATCTTCCGAACACTGGAAGTGGAAATTGTGTGCCGGCACGAGCTGTGTCCCTTGATAAATAACAAACCTGAGCGGGTTTATTCAGTTTTAATTTTGGTTTGGAGCCCGTACCGAGCTGCCTCCGGGTCGGGGCTGGCGGCTGAGCCAGTATCCTGCAGCCTCTCCGCCGCGCAGGGAGCGCAGGAAGAGCGGGGAGGTGACGCTGGCGTACGGGGACAGCGTGATGGAGAGCTCCAGGGGTTCCACCAGCGCTGGGGCCTGCCTCTTCCTGCGCTCCGAGGGCACGAGGTCCTGCCGGCGGGAAAGGAGGGAATGAGGGGTCTGTGGGAGCACCACGCCCCCCACGTGCCCGGAGGATGGCAGGATGGCCGTACCGCGGCGGCGAGGACGGCGGTGCCGCGCTCCCCCAGGGACACCACGCCCTCCTGAAGGCGATGCCGCTTCAGCCTCCTCACCAGCGACCTCAGGCCTCGCCTGATTTTGGCAGCAGAACCCTCCGGGCCGTGGTACCGCCAGATGGGAGACCTGCAGGGTGGGAAATTCCTCATTGTTGGAGCCTGTAAGTCGAGAGTCTCTCAGAATTCTTCAGAGAGAAGTCAGAGTGCAGGGATTGAATTAAAACCTTTGGATGGACTGAAGCATATAAAGACACTCACACATAAAGCAGAGGTGTAAGTTTTAGTTTTAGAATAAGCAAGCAAGTAAGAAGGAATATGTTTTAAGTGCTTTTGAGAAGTAAAGTCTTAGCTACCAGTATAGAAGCACGAATTCTAGTAAAGGCTAAAAAACATAGTCCTAGATACTAGTGTTTCCGTAGAAACTCCAAGAACATCATTTTAGACATATTAAAACTATGGTAAGAATATTGCTTACATTTTTTAAACAGAACAAGATAGACCATATGTGTAGTTCATATGTAACGCGGCGTGCTAGGAAACGAAAATTCTAATAAGTTAAGAAAAAATGGTTTGAGTTTGTGTTTTTAGCTTGTTTGGTAATTTGTATATAAGAATCTATGCATTGGGGAGTGTCCTAAGTTACAATGTAAAGATGTGCCCAAAAGCATGTATTCTATCACCATCTGCTAAAACAAGGTAGGGCAGTGATTCTTATCTCTGTAGGAGACATCCTCTGCTAATGGGTCATCTGTTAAAAGCCAAGTAGGGCAATGTTCTTTATCTTTCCCATGGCCCACCCTTAATGGGCCATTGAGTCCCACCGCATGGCTGATAAAATTACATCATCCCATTGGGAAATGCTCCAGCCTGGGGGAGGAGCCAACCTTTCCTACCTAGATAAAAACTGAGATTTGGAACACCAAAGCAGCCCTCACCCAGTGGTTTCCAGAGGACAAGAGTTACCAGGCCTTTCTACAG
>WBND01000310.1:1008768-1035787 GCA_013398595.1 Tychaedon coryphoeus | reverse complement strand
ATTGACAGATACCTGTCCTTAGAACCAGGACACCACGGAGGGAAGGAGTGCTCACCGCAGGAGCGCGGTGTCCGGCGGTGTCCGAGCTGCTCCGGCCAGAGCGCCGGCCGTGTGCCGGTGGGCGGCCGCCAGGTTGGCGCTCACACAGAGCTGGTACTGCAGGGGCTCCGCTCGTCCCGCTGGCGTCTCCAGGCAGAACTGCTGCTGGCTCTCCAGAGACAGGAGCAGGGACACGTCGGGAGCCACCGTCACTGTCACTCCTTTGGGGGAAAAGTGGGAAAACGGTGTCTCGGCAAGCAGCCGGTCCTGGGAGCCACAGGGATGAGCCTGACTGGTCCCCTCCCAGGCTGATCCCATCACAGATCCAGCCATCCCCACCCTGCTCCTGCTATTCCCTTGTAGAGCCCAAAATGCCTTTCAAGGATTTCTGCCTTTCCTGGCCTTTTTGCTCGGCATTCAGCAGCCTCAGCAGCTCAGGGCAGCTGCAGCTCATTGGATTAATTTGGGGTAATACCTGAAGTTTGATGTTCTGCAGAGTAATCCAAATATACCCCAAAAAATGACACCAGCAGCTGAACTCCTGCCTGAATCCAGCATCCCACAGCAGCATCAGGAAGCCACTGAAGTGCAGCTGGAGATGCAGCAATGGGCACAGACCTGGGTTTAAAAACAACCCAGGCACACTGAGAGCACAGGATGTCCCTGGAGTGACTTGAGTCCCCCATCCTCAGGCAACCAGCTTCAGTTTCACACCTTTCCTACAGGGATGAGGCGGGGTGGGATCCATCCCACGTGCCCTGTTGCTGCTTTATTTGCAGGATATTTTATCCCTGAAGACATCTACTGCTCTCAAACCAGCTGCTTCAGAGGCAAGGAGAGGGGCAGAGAAGCACAGGGATTGGTTGCTGTGGCACACTGGACAGGGAGGGAGGTGTTACCTGTGGATCCCAGGAAATACCTGTCCAGGACAGGCCCGAAGCCGTCGGGGTTTGTGCTGAGGTCGCCGCTGACCAAGGGCTGCGCGGGGCTCTCGGCGCCGTTCAGGGGCCAGCGCTGGGCACGGAGGCTCGGCCCTCCATACCAGGAGACATTGGCCATGGAAAAACAATCCTGCAGCCAGGAAAGCATCATCAAAGAGCGAGGAATACTCAGGTGGAGTATTCCAGGCCAGGCTTGGAGCAAACTGTGCAAGCGGAAGGTATAAAATTATAAAGCATAAAACTATGGTTTTGTTTAAAAAACAAAGGAAAAGCAAGAAGTGCTTCCCAAAGCCTGACAGTTTTTGCTGGGGGGGCACAAATAAAATCAAACTGCCACAGCAATCACACCTCTGCACCTCACCACAGTTATCAAACACCTCTGAGTTGCAGGTGAAAAGATGCTGCAAAGGTTTGAGCAAAGAGACTAAGGCTGTGGGATGGGACAACAGAGGGGAAAAGTCAAGGAAATGGCTTTAAAATGCACTGAGGGCACTCTCAGAAACCCAGTTGGAAAACCTATGTATTTTAGTTTGTTGGTTTGTTTGGGGTTTTGGTTGGTTTTTTTTTTTTTTTTTGGTTGGTTGATATTTTTTGGTTTGGTCAGGTTTTTTATTTGGTCGGTATTTTTCATTTGGTGGTTCTTTCTCTGGTGCTTTTTTCCCTCTGTTTTACTTTAAAAACACATTAAGCTCTCCAGCTGCCTTCCCCAGAGTTTCTGGGGTGAATCTGCAAGTGTAGCTGTCCCTGAGAGCTCTTAGCCCCGTCTCAAGCCCTCACCTTGATGGCACCAGTGTCCTGAGGGTGACACATCCTCCCTCCCAAGGCAGAGCTTCCCTCTTTCTTGAGGGCTGATAACAAGAATTTCCCTCAAAATACTCAGTTTGGGGATTTAGGGCACTTCTTGTAGGCATGACAGGGCCCTGGGATGGAGGCCATCCCTATCCTTGACCCGCCTCCTGCCAGAAATCATCAGTTTCCACTTCACAACTTCTCAAACTTTCCCCTTTCTGCCAAATCGAGGGATCAGCAGGACTTAGCGTCCTCGTGACTTCCCAGGCAGGATGGGCTTCCCCGAAAGGCCAGAGATCTGGGGCCGTGAAGGGGGCCTGGGGTGGCAGAGGGGGCCTGGAGACCCCTCACTCAACCCACCCCATGTTTATTCCCAATCCCAAGGCTACAGAGCCTCCGGGAGTCCTGAGCTCGGGGGCGCAGAGAGGTTAAGTCTCTCCAAAGGGTGGGGAGAAGAGATGTAAATTATTAAAGTGGAAACCCTGGAGGCTCAGAATAGCTGTGCCAGGTGTCAGCTGAACTCTTTACACCAGCTGGGAAAGAGGGAAAACAGTCTGTTCTTAACTCAGATTTCGCTGGATCATATTTTCCAATGGTTTGGGTTTTTTGTTAAAAAATAATGGGGGAAAGCCTATTCTGTCTCACTCGTCCTCTCAAATGCCTCACACCAATGTCAGTGGAGGAGACCTGACACCCACCTTCCATCCATCCAAATTTATGATTTATGGCTAAAGACTTTAGTAATTTTTTATGATTTTAGATTTATGGCTAAAGGGGAACAATCCTCCATGCCAGAGAATCCCATCCCACTTCCCTCCTTGTTTCTGAGGGCTCCCACAACTGGGCACCCTGCTCTGACAGCTTTTCTCCTTCCCCTCCTAAGGCTCCTTCCCAGAGTCTGCTTTTATTTAACTGAGTGAGAAAACAGGGAATGGTACCAAAAATGTTTGCAGCGGCGGACACGGATTATTCCCATCCCGAGGGAGCTGCCCATTGTGTCTGTGCTGGAAGAGACCTTCCCGAGGCTCTCGCCAGCATTGTCATCTCCAGTGGGTATTTACTCCGTCTCCATATAAACACAGCTCTCCCACTCCGGGGTCACCAACGTGGCACCACCACAGGATGATGCTTCCAAATTTTCCCACCCGGCTCCTTCCGGCTGTGGAAGACGGGGAGCTCGTAACTGAGCTGGGGGTTTGTGGTGAGACCAGACCATCCCGTACTGGATCCCAAAGGGTTTGGAGCTGGCCAGAGGGGCCCGCGTTACCTTCAGGGTCACGTCGGGGCGCAGCGGGCTCCAGCGGACTCCGTAGCACTCGCTCCCAGGAGCTGCCGGCGGCTCCAGGGAGAGCCGCAGCTCGGCATCCTCCTCCCAGGAATAGCAGAACTGGCCGCCGTCGTGCCAGCAGCGGTCGCGGGGCGGCGGGGGCTCGGTGGCCGGCACGCTGCCCACGGCGATGGCCAGCACGGGCCGGCCGGCCGGCAGCGCCCGCAGCAGCAGCGCCCCGCGGCCGCGCTCCCACAGCATCCCCGCATCCCGGCCCCGCAGCACCCACTCCTCCGGCGGCTGCTCCAGCGCCTGCCACGAGATGATGCCGATGGTCATGGCGAAGAACACGGCCACGCCGAGGCAGCCCACGGCGCCTTTCCAGGGCTCCGTCATCTCCCTGAAGCCCAGCGTCCAGGTGGACTCCGGGATCTGGCCGGTGTGGCGGGACAGGGGCATGGTGCGATCGCGGGGATGCTGCGGCTCCGCTGCACTCCTCTCCTGCAGCAGCACGGGAAAGAAAACCCTCTGGGATAGCTCCAAAAGATCCTCTGGGATAGCTCCAAAAGATCCTCTGGGATAGCTCCAAAAGATCCTCTGGGATAGCTCCAAAAGATCCTCTGGGATAGCTCCAAAAGCATGCACAAAAAACTAATTAAATTTTAAAAAATCGTTTAAAAGAAGTAAAGCTGCAAACAAGCGCTCTCTCTGCACTGATCCCGAGGTAAGGGGAGTCCCTGACAGCAAATCCCAGTGCTGGGCTGGGTGACGGCGGCTCAGCCCCCAAATGCAGGGGCTCAGCCCCTTGGCACGGCCAGCAGCACCCAGTGACACCGAGGAGGAGGAGGAGGAGGAGTACACGCGTGGCCCAGAGCCCGGGAGGGACAATGGGAATCGGCTCCAGCCTCCGCTGCTCCATGGGGTTTGGCATCACTTCCCTGCTCGCTTTGGAAGCAGCAGTGAAGAGCCAGGGGTGCAGGAGAACATCCCAGCGTGGGTCGAGAAAGGAGAGGATGCAACATCCTCTTTCCATCTCCTCTCTCTCTTCCCTGGAAAAGCGTTTGGATAATGCGCAGAGCAAAAGCGCCTGTGGGCAGGGTCTGGGCGCTGGCTGAGCCCGACGGAACGGGCACCCCCTGTTCCTCCAGGTGAGGAGTCACCTGTGGTGACAGCTTGGTGGGGTGGCACTGGCTTGTCCCTGTATCCCAGGCCCCCTCCCGCTGCCCGATGGCGGGCTGGGAATGCTGCCCCCTCCGCCGGCACAGCACAGCCACTCCCGCGTCACCCTCTTACCTAAAAGCAGGTTCGGAGATGCTGTCACAGCCCCCGAAGCGTCCTCGATGCTTTTCCCACCAGCAGCAGGTTTCCCTTCTCTTTCCCAGGGCAGTTTTCCCTCCTGGCCGCGTCCGGAGCCGAAGGAACTTGATCCAGACTAACCCAGGAGCGTTACTTAAGCCGAGCTCCCTCCTCCTTCTCTCCCTCCCGCCCGCACGTAGCCACAGGTGGCTGCATCCCCAGCAGGGGCAGGACATTAAAAACATTCCTTTCTAAAGGCTTTTATCCATAGGGGAATCATTTTAAAGGCGTTTCTTTTTGCAGTTTGCTGAGGCGGCTCTGGTTGAGTCTTTGCTCCACACCTGTGAACCCACACGTGGATGGGAGTCCCTGGGAATGCTGAGCCCTCTCGTTCTCCTGCTTTGGTTTTTGTTGGTGTTGTTATCCAGTTTTGGGGGATTTTATGCCTGTTCCTACTTCACTTGAACCACTGGACCCTCCCTTAGATTAACTCCAGGGCTGCCAAAATGGGTGCTAAACTAAGGGTGCTGCCTGCACCCAAAACCACAGGGAAGCACTTCCCAGGACACTTGCAATCCCCACCATTTGAAAATCTGAGATTTCCATCGACTTTTCCATGCTCCAGTCCCCGTTCACACCATGTCTGCATCTCACCATGTCTACAGGTGATCAGAGAAAACCTGGATTTTCTAAGCTATATTACAACCTGTTGGCTGCCAAGATATAAAAAACTTGGGATTTGAAACTGTTTCCCCATCCTGCATCCAGGCAAAACCCCAGAAATCCCAAGGCCAAAGCTCTGCTCACCTCAGACTCCAGGAGAGTCCTAGGACAGCCAAATCCACCAGGAAAATTCTCATCTGTGGCCCAAATAAGCCCCTGGATGGGGCCTTTCCTCTCCAGGATTAAATTTTTGTTGCAGGTGGGACAATATCCAGTGTTGGATGGAGGAGAAAATGGTGGATAGCATCAGGGCAAGAAGGGGCTCCAGAGTCAAGAGGAGGTGGATCCAGGATAAGGAGAAAGGATAAAAAAAGCTTGGATATCAGCTAGGAGACCATAATGTCCATCCCAAAGGGGCTGAGGATCCCCTGGGAATGCAGTCATGAGAGGTTACAGCAAAGCTGTAGGTGATGGACTCATGGAACCCCAAAACTTGGTAAAATAAAGGGAAAAATTTTTAAAAAAAAGAAAGGAAGGAGAGGTGTTCTTTCCACCAGGGTTGTTACAAGCACTTGAGGGGCCCAACACTCCTCATGACCTGGGAAAGGGGAACAAGTAGAAATGAATAAACCCTGTGGTGATTCAGAGACGCTCACCCATAGCATCAGCTGGAGCCAATGGAATTTCTTGTGAGGCTTTATAGATCCATGTGCCCCAGGGAGAGCTCGGTTTGGCTGCAAAACCTGAAGAGGCAGGGCAGACAAGAGGGAAAAAGGGATCTTTGGGATGATCTGGGATCCTGGTACAGTGGGAAGGTTTAGTCCTCTGTCCAAGGGGGAGAAAGGGACACAGCAGCAGTGCCCAAAAGCTACAAAAGCTGCCCAAGGATTGGCAATTCCCTGTTTCCCACCACAAAATGGGCTGGGAGGGGGGCAGCTGATGGGGTTGCTTGGCTGCAGCAGCTGAAGGCAAAGCTCTGTCACATGGCACCAGATTAAACCACATCCACAGAATGGCAGAGGGGCCCCCAAGGTGGGATTAGGGAAACCCCGGGATGGCGCGGATGCAGTGGGATAAGCAGGGACAGGAGGCCACGCCTGGGTGGGATAGCAGGAAATGGGGATGGTTTTAAAAACCTTTTCTTAAAAAGCAGCTCAAATCCCAGGGAAAAAAATCCTGCTGGAGCTTTTATCAACTCAATGTTTGGCCAAGTTTGGGGCCCCCCAACTCTGCACGAGGTTTTGGCCGAGGCCTCTCCCAGCCTCCCAGAACTCCTGTTTTTGGGAGGAGGAATGGATCTATCACATCCTCAGCATGAACTGGCTCCCACGAGCAGTGAAACCTCCCTTCATCTTCCTCCCACTGCCAACAAAAACCACTTAGCCTTGACTGGCCACAGGGAAAAAAAAATATTTCGGGGTGGCTCCCTGGATTCCAGAAGGGTGTCCTGCCCCTCTGCGTCCAGAGGATCTTTTTGTAAAAAAATTTTAAAATCTCCTCCTATGCAAAATGGAGCATCTTCTCCCTCTAAATGAGTTTTCAGGGTTGAAAAATACCTTGAGGTTGCTTTTTTTTCTATCCAGTGAGGCTTTCCAAGCTCCAAGGTTGCTGAGGGACCTCTCCCAGGTGTCCCTTGCCATGTGGGGAGTTGGAACTGGATGAGCTTTAAGGTCCCTTCCAACCCAAACCATGCCAGGATTCTGGGATTTGCCAACCCTCCAGGTTCCCTGGGCCGTGGGGGATGTGGCACCTGTGGGTGGACAGTGCCCAGGGAAGGGATGGAGTGGGAGGCTGCAAACACTTGTAACTCACCAGCATCCATCAGCAGAGATTGAGAACCCAAGCTTTTTGGTGAAACACTCAGAAAACAGAGACTAAGGGTTATTCCCACTGGGATTTAGGATCACTATCCCCTAAAAGAGGCTTCCATAACCTGTGGATCACACTCCTTTCCAGAGTTCTGTCATCACCTTTCAGGCTGGCTGGAAAAAGGGAGATTTTCCACTTTTGTGGGGTTGCTCTTGGGAAGGCCCAGCCCTTTTCATCAATATTTTCCTACAGCCTTTAAGCACCAGCAATTACAGCTGCAGCTTCCCAGCCAGACCCTCCTGGGGTTTCTGGTTTGGGGTTTCTTAAATATTATTATTAAAGAGAAAAAATACAGGAAAGCTGTGTGGGTTGGCCAAGAGCAAAGGAGAAGTGGTGGGAGCAGCAAAGTATCTCCAGGACTTGGCATTTCTCCTCCATTTTCCCCAGTGGGGAGCAGCCTCATCCCAAAACTCTCCCCATGGTGATGGATCCCACAGTACCTCAAAAGCCTACACCAAACTCCCATTTTTATCCATTTATCCATGATATCTACAAGCTGGGAGACACAGGGATGAACCAGGGTGGATTCCCTGAAGCTGGCAACATGGATGGACATGGATATCCCATCTTCCTGCCCTCCTAGAGTTTATCCAAAGGGGAAAGATACTTTCAGAATCCATCCTGGGAATAAACCAGCCAATGTGCCATGGTGGGTGTTTCTCCTTAGGTTTTCCTTCCCCTTGCAGTTCCCAGCCTTGCCTTTCAGGGCCAGCAAAAGCCTTTGGCTGTGCTGGATTTCTCCGTGCATTAGAGAGCTTTGGGCTCCTTACTGGAGCTGAGCTATTGCTCAGATTAAAAGAAAAAAAAAAAAAAAAAAAAAGCAAAAAGGATGATATGTTTCCTAAATCTCCAAATCTCAGCCCAGAGTTCCTCCTGGAAAGCAATCCCAGATTTGCATTAACTCCACAGCTATTTACAAAGCAAAAAAACGAGCAGCAGGACTTGCACTGGCAACGTGGCCTTAGGAACAGCCCTTGGAAGCTACCATCGTCCCTTCCCATCCCAGCTGTGTCCCCTGAACCAGGAATCCAGCCTGGATTTCAGGGCTCTTTGTGTCCATCCGGGCTTTCAAGAGGATCTCATGTCAAGCAACAGATTTTGAGCAGACTGGGGAACAGCCTGGAGCACCTGAAAGAATCCATGGATGGATAATTTTCTAGCTGGAAAGTGGCCAGCTCCAGCTGCCAGTTTTGGCTGGTACTGATGGGATGGAATCCCCCCTCTCCTCCTCGTGTACCCCTGACCCCCCTTGTCCCTTCAGGCAAAGCCTGATATTTTGGGGACACCAAACCCAAGTTCCTAATACACAATATTCCGTAAAATTTCTAATCTGGGGAGAGAGGAGCCCGCTGTGCTGAGGAAAACCCCCTTTGAGGGGCACCTGCCCCCCTGCGCCTCCAAACCCAGTCCAGGTACCTTAAATCCAGGGAATGTTGCAGCAGCTGGACACCCTCAGTGCTCCTCTCCAAGCTCAAATCCCTCAGAGCGGGGTGAGGGTGCGGATTTGGGATCTCTGGAGGCAGCACCTGCTTGGAAAGGGCTGCTGACAATTCCACTCTCCCCAGGAGCAGGGCTGTGGTGAGGCCAGATCCATGTGCTGCTCCTCCAGGAGAAGCCTTCAAAAAGCCTCAAAACTTTTTTTTTTTTAATTTTTAATTAAAACAAGGCACAGCTGATGATAAAAGCTGTGGCTGCAAAGAGAGAGCAGCTGCACCCCACAACCTCAGGCCATGATTTTGGTTTTCCAGGAAATCCCTTGGCAGAGGGGACAAAGGGGGATAATCAGGGGGCTTGGCATGCCAGGGAGCTGCTGGGGGTGAGCACAGAGAGGGAGCTCTTGGAAAGGACCTTTCTGCTTCATCTGCCTCTCCCAAGCTTCCCAGAAATCTGGTGAGCACATTTGCAGCCCCTGCCTGCTGCCAAATTCAATCCCGGCCCTGGAGATGCTGTTTGGATAACGATGAGACCAAAATTGTTCCTCTTCTCTCTGTGGAGCTGAGCCACAGCAAGCTGGAAAGGTGCAGGACTACCCTGAGGACACCCAGCTGTCCCCAGACAGGTGGCACTCAGGACAACCCTGAGGACACCCAGCTGTCCCCAGACAGGTGGCACTTCCCAGCTACCCACAGGAACATCCACCCAGGGGATCAGCACAGGACACCCTGGGTCCATCCATTCTTGTTCCCTGGGGGAGTTCTCTCTGGTGCTCCCCAAGGACAGTTGTGGGGTTTTTGGGACCAACCAAACCCCAGCCCCCATTCCCAGCTTCCAATCCCAAATCCCCCTGAAGGGTTGTTTTAGTGGCATTGCCCTGCTTGTCAGGGAAGAGGCTGCAGGTCCCACATCCCCACAGACCCACGTGTGCTCTCCAAGGGGCTCTGGGCATCTCCTTTCCAGGAACCTGCGTTGGACTCACCTGCCCGGGGCTCTGAAACTCCAGGTTCTGCTCCAAGGAAGGCACAGACCTTCCTCTTCCTCCTCATCTTCTTCCTCTTCTCGTTTTTGTTCTTCCTTCTCCCTTGCCCAACCCCTGCAGACCTCTCACCGCAGGAATTTAGGATTTATGCCCCCTAGAATTCCCCTCCCACCCTCCAAAACCTCTCCCCACCCCAACGAATGCTGCATCCTCAAGACCTTCCTTTATAAGGCAGAGGAAACTGCCCCTGGAGAGCCATTAGAGGCTTCCAGTAATTAGCAATTACCAGTCCTGAAGAGCTGCCCCTGCCTCTCCTAATGAGGTTTGGTGCTAATTATAGCAGGCAGGGCCAGGAGCCCTGGTGAGGGGCTGCAGCAGTGATCACATGGAGCCTTCTGGATTCCTTGGGATATGAAAAAGGGCTGGGGTTACTCCAGGACAGCGATCCCGGCCGTGCCGAGGGCTCCTCCATTGCCAGGAGCACTGGGAATGCTGTTCCAGCGCTGGCCCAGCTTCCTGCTCATGAGCTGGTCCTGTCTCATCCATCACTTGGAATAATTCCTGCTGAATATTGTGGGATTCCGTCATGCCCGGCTCCAGCCAGCAGCTAAATCCATGCCCTTGGACAAGCCTTGGGGATATTTGGGAACTGAGTGACATGGAATGAGAGCACCCAAATCCTTCATTTGACAGGCTCAAGTGTGTGTTCAGCAGCCCAGGGGAGTTTAATCCCTCCTGAGCTCTTCTCTCCCCATCCCAGCACTTCCCAAACTGGCTCTTCTCCAGCCAGGAAAGCAACACCCACACCAGCTGCCGGATCACAAACCCCCAACCCAGCTCCCAGTGTTCAACTCCCTTGGGAATGCCATAAACCCCCTAAAAATACCTCCCCCACCCCCCTGCCTTGTCCATCCCCCATTTGGAATCTGCCCATACACAGAGCCCTGAGCAAATTTTAATCAGCTAAATTAAATTTAATTCAATAAAATTGGGATTTTAATGAAGGTGCTGAGAAGGACCAGCCCCAAATTGCTTTCCCAGCCCAGCTCCTTGATGGGGCTCATTTTCCCTCCACAGGAGAATGTGGGTGTTGAAGAAATGAAGAAAAATGGAATATGATGAAGCCCCTTCCTTGGAGGGAAACCCCTTGGATAGACACAAGAAGCACCAGGGAACACCTCTGGGAGCTGTAGGAGGGACAAGGGTGCCTGGGTGGATTCTGGAGAAGGCTGGGGAGGTGGGATAAGTGGCTTCTCACTCTGTGATACTCCAGAGAAGCCTTTTGGGGTGGAGGGAGCCAGGAGGGTGCATGGTGCCAGGGCTCGGGGGGAGGATAAGGGAGATGCCAGCCCTAATTCAAGGGTGATTCCACACCCTGCATTCCTTTCTTTAAGCTCCCTAAAATAACCTATCCTGGGAGCGCCACAGGCGTCGGGAACTCGGCTTTTATTGTCACAGGACACGGCAGCAGACAATGGGGTCGGTCACAACAGGGAGGGACAGGGGAGTCACACCACAGGGTCCCAGAACAGCCACACCGACCAGCCACACATCCCCAACACCCAGAGGGAGGGGAGGAATATGAGCCACGAGCCTGGCTCCTTCCCACGCCTTTCCTGCCCCATCCCTGTCCAAAGTGAGAAGGTCTCAGCCCGTGGTGATTTTCCCTCTGGGAGCAGGGCAGTGGATGAGCAGACAGACAGACAGCTTCTGGAATCAGCTCTGTTGTGTCCGTGCTACTGAGCACAGCCTGGATGGGCTGGAAGGATTTGAGGATGCAGGGGTTTTACTCACCAGCCACACCGAGGGAGCAGGCTCCATTCCCAGGGAATGGCCAGCCCAGGAGCCAGCACAGCCCTCCAGCATGATGGGTGCTGGATTTGAGGTACAGACACACCCAGCCAGCTCAGGGGAGGGGGAAAGCCCCCCCAGACGTGTCTGTGCTGAGTCTGAGCCCCAGCAAAACAGATCTGAGCCTCCCTCCAAGGATTGTCCCAACACCTCTGGAGTCACCTCGGCTCCACCCCAGCCGTGCCGGGGGGAGAGGAGGGAAAAAAGGGATCGGATAGAAGAGGAAAACCTTCCCTGCTGGCACAAAGCCCCCTGTAAGAAGAACCCCCAGGCTTTCGTACCCCAGTGCCACCCTCTCCACCGCTGACCTTGCCCTGCAGAGAGCCGGCACAGCCCAGCAGCCGCCCCATCCTGGGCTGGAGCCGGGCTGCTCACTCGGGAATGTAGTCCCTGAAGGAGTTAAAGCTGAGGCTGCGGCCCGCAGAGTTCAGGGTGGAGCTGGCTTGCATCTTGGGAATCTTCTCCATGAGCTTGGACACTGTCCTCCTCTTGAAGGAGCCGGGGGAGAAGTGGCCCTGCCTGAGCAGCTCCTGGTAGAGGCTGCTGAACACGGCCACCGGCTCCTCGTAGCTGTCCCGCGTGGAGATCTCGTAGAAGGGAATCTTGAGGGCTTTGGAGAGGTTCTCCCCGTCCTCAGTGGACACCATCCTGTCGAATTGCAGGTCCTTCTTGTTGCCCACGATGACGACGGGGGGCTGCTCGGCGGCGCCGCTGCGCTTGGGGCTGGCGTGCAGGTGGTTGATGAGGAAGCAGAGCCGCATCACCTCGTCGAAGCTGCAGCGGTCGGTCACCGAGTACACCACGGCAAAGCCATCGCCCCACTTGATCTTCTCCTCGATCTGCAGGGAGTCCTCCTCCTGGGGAGCACAGGCTCCTGTTAGCACCGCCGGGATGCAACCCTGGAAAACCTCCCGAGGGCACGGCGCCGTATCCGTGAAGGGTTTGGGGACAGCAGGGGTAACTCTGGCAGCTCAGGGCAGGGATGGGGTGGATTGGGCAGTGTGGCAGGTGGGGATGGCCATCAGCTCTGTCCTGGTGTGGACGTTGAGGGAATCAGTGCTCCCTTGAGCTGCCAGGATGCTCCATTGGTACTGTGCCCCACATGGGAATGGGGGGATATATACCCAAAGCCACACTTTAACTCAGGTTAAACATAAATTCACCAAAACACCCTTTCCCTGAGGTAATCACCATGATGTTCCAGACACCAGGAATTAGGCCAGTGGAAGAGCAGGGCCTGCCTTCCCTGGCAGGCTGCTCTGCTCCCATGGTGTTTTCCCGGCTGAGCTCACCTGTCCGGCCGTGTCGAGGATCTCGAAGTGCACCATCTCCCCATCGATGACAGCCATGTGCCTGTAGATCATTTCTGGGCAGGACACACAGGAAAGGTGTGTGAGAGAAACCCCAGGCAACAGCCACAGCCCGCCTGGGTGGCCGAGAGGGCAGCAGTGACCAAAGTGTGGGACCAACAAGGGAGGGAGAGGGGCTCCACAGGAGAGAGGGAGGAGGGGATATTTCTGGGACATTCCAGAAGGGACATAGCATCAGTGCTCAAAAAACAACCCAAATGCAAAAAAAAATTTTTAAAAATCCCAAAATCTTAGAAAGCACAGACTCCAGGGGCTTAGTGCTTCCTGTCTTTTAAAAGCCACCTCCCAGCAGATTGGGAAGGAATTCGAGGAACTGAGGAGGAACTGTTGGTTTGATGGTTGGATTCTCAGAGGTCTTTGCCGACCAAAATGATTATGTGTGATCCCGTGACTCTAAATGATTCCATGATCCCATGGCTAAGCCTGCAGGACTTCCCCCTGCAATCTGATGGCTCGACCCAATAGATCTTCCCTTAATAACAACAGAGAGGGAAAAAGGCATGCAGGACCCGGGGAGGTGTCAGGATGTCCAAGGGCTGCCTGTCTGGGTGAGGAGGAAGAAGAGGGAGCAGAGTTGGCTCTGCCATGGTGACAGCACCAAGGAAAAGGAGTTTTCCTACCTAGGGTTGGGTCGTAGTCTCCAATGAATCTCCTGGTGATGAATCGGACGGTCAGCGCTGGGAAAAAACCACAATGAACCCCGTTGGAGCTGTCAGTCCTCTGGACTAATTTTTCCTCATTGCAAGGGCAAAGGAGCGGCAGGAACAGGCACAGCTCAGGCAATTAAACCCCCTCATCTCATTAAGCATATCCCTGCACCAGAGCCTGGCGAGGCAAAGCCCAAATTGCTGGCAAAACCCTCCCTGGGGCCTTTGGCCACAACATCTTTTCCAGGAAGCTGCTTTGGAAATGCAGTGCTGATGCCTGGAGAGGGAATTTCTGGACAAAGCCATGGCTGGGAGGGTGAAGAAAGTGCAGGAGTGGAGCGTGGAAGTGGTGCTTCAAGGCGTTAATGATGATAATGGAAATGGGAGTGAAAGGTAGTGGAGAGGCTGAGAGCTGGATTGGAAAGGCAACAGGAGTGGAAAGTGAAATTAGCTGAACAGGGGAAAAAAAAAAACAGGAGGAGAAAAAACCCCAAAAGAGCTAAGCAGGACCACAGAGCCAGGAGGGAGAGGAGGGAGGGAAGACAGACCATGAGTGTGACAGGAGGATAAACCTCACCAGAACCAGTTGATGAAAACCCCTCCAGAAACAAAAGGGGAAATGAAAAGCCAACACCAAGCTGGAGCAACACTCGGAGCTCCCTTTCCCTTGCAACCCAGGATCAGTTTGTCCCAGCAGCTCACCAGCAGATGTTGCTGGTGTCCTGCCCTCACAGACCCACACCAAGCCCATCAGGATCTGTGTGTTTATCCTAGCAATGTGGAACCTCACATGGGCCAGGCTTAAATAACCTCAGAAGGGGAAAGAGGGATGAAGGAACTCCTCCTGCCTCTCACTTGGCTCCTCTTTGGGGGCTTCACCACCTTCTTAGCCCTCCAGTCTGTCTCTGAGTTTAAACCTGCCCAGCAGGGAAATGATTTGAAGAAAAAAACAGGTAATTTAGCCAAACTGCTCTGGGGAGATAACCAGGGATCCCACAGAAGGCACCTACAGGCACCTTCAAAGAGGTGATGGAATTATCGGGGGGGAGCAGGACGAGGTAGGCTCGGTCTCTAGAAGGCACCTGATTGTGTGTCATGTGTCAGGCAACCACCCAAAGCTGGAGCACATGGTGTGGGATGAGAAGAGGAGCCAATTAGATTGATTAAAAATTGGCTGGAGCGCAGGAACACGAGGGGAGCTGCCAGTGGGGGAGGCGGCCGCAGGCGGAGCGGCCAGGGCCACCCAGCCTTATAAGGAGCTTTTTCTCCCCATCCTGAACATCAGTCACCTCGGGAAGGGCTTTCCTTGGAGCTGAAAGGGTTAAATGTTCTTTAAACGTGGGCTGGGGGGGATGGCTGCGGGCCCAAGGGCTGATTTACCTGCCAGGAGCCAGGCTGGGCACCTGGGGATGGCACCGGGCGCTCGCCCACGTGCTGCCCTGTTTATGCAGCTGCGGAGCGGCTCCAGCGCCGATCCATCTTCGCTCCACGTGCTGCAGGCAGAGCTCTGCTCCGGATTATGGCAAAGTTTACGCTGGGCAGCAGCAGGATAGCACAAGCCCCAGCTGGGCTGGATTTCCGGCCCCTGCCGCTGATTCACACAGCCCTGATCCTTAAAACCACACGGCTGCACCCAAACGCATCCCTGCTCGGAGAGTCTCGGGTCACCAGATCCTGAAGGTTTCCAAACTGCTCCAAAAAACCCCAAATTCTTGCTAAGAATCAAGGGTTATTTTTCCCTTTTGTAGCTGCCCACATTGGTTTGCCCTTCGGTCGTTCCCACCCCTCAGCTCTCCCGACCTGGCTCCGTATCCCATGGATGCAGCAGGTCGTCCCGGGGATGCTCCGGAGCGGGGCAAGCTCGCATCCTGCCAGGATGGGAGCTTGGCGGCTCGGGGATGAAATCCACCTTCAGCCTCCCCTGCTTCACAGCCTGGCCAGGAGAGATGTCACCCGCGCTTGGGGACACGGCTGCCTCCCCCGTCCTCCCCACAGGAGCTCAGGCGATGTGCTGCTGCTCTTGGCTCCTTCCTCGCCTCTCCCACACTCGATCCATCACCTGGGATGTCCCCTGCCAGCTGGGCAGGGACAGCAGGACAGGTGTCCTTGTCCCCCGCGCAGGGGTTGGCGGGCAGCAGGACCCGGCGGCTCGGGCACAGCCCCCGGGGACGGTGACACGATGTCCCCTGGCAGGGGAGGACGTGCGGAACAGCGCCCAGGGGACACAGATGGGGAGGGACTCGCTCAGGAGAGCTGCACGCCTGCCGTTCCCGGGGGCTGCTCCCTGCTCCTGGCACGCTCCACGTATCGATTGCCTCCCTGTGCCCCGATTCCACGGCCAGTGGCACTGTCGCACTGTCACAAACCCCGCTGCTGCAGAGGAACTTTTAAAGACCCTCGGCGCGATCCTACCCGAAGGAGGAGGCACAAAAACCCCCAGCTACGGAGCCCAAAAGCTGCCAGGAATCTGCTGTGTGCCGGGTGGGATGCCCAGCAGCGGGGGGACACACGAGTTTGGGGTGGGGGCGAGCCAAAGGCTTCGTACACCCCGTACAACCATCATCTCCATCGGGGCCAAACGCCGCCAGGGACCACCCCTTCCTCCCGGGTACCCCAGAGCTGAGCCCCATCCCGAGCTCCAGAATTGCTCAGGGAGGGCTGGGAGTTGCTTCCTTCCATTTAATCAGAGAATTAGGATTTTTCGTTCATGCCGGTTGCTGTATGTGGAAACACAATTCCAGCGGCTCCGACAGCCCGGCACAGGTGCCACTGCTGTGATGCCTTCCCTTTTCCGGAGGGGCAGGGCATTCCCTGTCCCCAAGGGCACGGCAGCATAGCTGTGTGCCCACATGGATCATGGATCCGCAGCTTTCCCTGCCTCTGACCCCAGCCCTGGCACTCAGGGTGCTACAGGGGACACATTTGCCCCCAAGTGCTCACAGCTCGCGATGGGGGAGTGGGAAGTAGGGAAGGATGATCCCCAGGAAGGAATGGGGTGAAGGAGGGAGCTGAGGTGTTCGCAGCACAGTATCCCAAACCCCCACCTCGGCAGGCTCAGACGGAGAGCGCTGACCACGGCACAGGGAAAGGGAGTTTTCCTGAAGGAAAACAGCTCGGAGCTGTGGAGGAGCTGCCGTGGGCGCTGGGAAGGAACAGCGAACTCCCCTCACCCGGAAAAACCCAATCCCGAGCCCGGCTTTTAGGAAAGTTCTCCCGGTCAGTGATGTCCACCCCAGGCTCCCACGCAGCCGGGGACCCCTCGGGCAAGGGAAACGAGCCTCGGTGCAAAGTGTCCATGTGGGAAACTCGAGGGGGAGGAAACTCAGTGCCCCCAAAACCCAGGGGCTGGGGGGGGGCACCGGGAGAACGTCCCTCGTCCCGGCTTTCTAAGGGTTGGTCCCTCTGGCCGGAGGGAGAATCCCGGGGCGATGCCAGGGCGATGCCAGAGGGGCGCCCGGGCATAGCAGAGGGATGCAGGAAGATGTTGGGGAGGTGCTGGGGGAATGCCAGAGGGATGCGGGGGACACCAGGGGGACACCGGGGAGCCCTGTCCTACCTGTCTTGCCCACGGCGCTCTGTCCCAGCACGACGAGGCGCAGGGTGCGGGCCGGGCTGAGGCTCACGGAGCGGCGCAGGGGCCGCGGGAAGCTCATCCCGGAGCCGGGCCGGGGCTGCCCGGGATCCGCCGCTCCCCGCTCCGCCGGGCGCTGCTCCGCCGGCTCCGCCCCGGGGGCCGGGCTGGGCTCAGCCTCGGCTGATGCCCTCCTCCTCTTCTTCCTCCTCCTCCTCCTCCTCCTCCTCCTCCTCCTCCTCCTCCCTGGCCAGCGGAGGCGGTGCTCATCCCGTCCCGGAGGCGGTTCGGGAATTGTGCCTCAGTTTCCCCGCACGCAGCAGAGCTCGGCGGCGCTTGCCGGAGCGGGAAAGCTGCTCCTCACAAAGGGGCAAACCACTTGGACGGGGCTCGGAGTCGCCTGGGCTATGGAAGGTGTACCTATGCATGGCGGGGGGTGGCACTGGATGGGCTGTGAGGTCCCTTCCATCCCAAACCTTCCCGGGATTCCGTGAGTCTATGAAAGTGAGCAAAGAGGGAAGTGGTGCAGCACCGCCCCAGCTAGAGTAGCACAGCCAGAGCGCTGCCTGCCCCCAAATCCCTGCCTGAAATCACGAATTTCCCCATGTTTGTGCACAAGGGAAGTTAGTAATGACAAGAGGAGTTGACTTAACCCCGGCTTTCCCCTTGTCCCACGAGCAGGGCGAGGAGTGAATCCTGGCTCTGCACAAACCACCGACGAAATCCCCATGGATACCCAAGAGCAAGGACTCCACACCAGGCCTGGAACCAAACTTTGTGCTCTGTTTCGGTGCAGCAGCACCACCAGGCTGTGCCCAGGTGTGCAGGGAACGTGTAACAGCTCGGAGCAGTACCTGGAGCTGGCATGGATCTGCCTTGGGCATCCTGAGAAGAAAGGACAAGCCTGGCAACACCTTGAGCAGCATCTTGACTCTCTCCATCAAACCCAGAACAGCATGGGATACAGATCCCAGGTGACACCAGTGCTGCAAAAAAAAAAGAAGCTGGGAGAAGGGACCTGGCCAAGTGTGTGGAGCCTTCAAATGCCCAAATCAGAGACTCAGTCCCTTTTCCAAAGGCTGCAGTCATTTCTCTGGCACAGGGATCTCTCAGCCTGGCCGTCTGGGGTGACTTGGCACAGCCCACTTGGTGCTTGAGGGAACATGAGCCCACCTGGTATTTATAGCCCCTATCAGGTGTCCAAAGGGAACGTCCTGGTGCCCACAGGGACATCAGCACTCAACCAGCCACAGGGTTATCGGGATCACAGCTGCTGCCAGCAGGATCAGAGCTGGAGGGAGGCCCCTGGATAACACAGGGACTATTGTGGAGAGCCTGGAGAACGAGCAGACCTCTCCCAGAAACCCATCTTGCCATCATGTGTGTCCTCCTTGTGCATCAACCCCTGGAAACAGCCCTGCTCCGGCTTCTCCAAAGCCAAAAATCAGGCTCACAGCTACATCTGGGGCCCAGAAAACAGCAGCGAGGCAATAAACAGATTTTGGGACAAAAGCTGATTCCCAGCTGGGGAACAGGGGGTGGCAAGAAGAAGAAGTCTCCGTTACATTCTTTCCCTATTTTTAGCCCCATTTCCTACGGAAATGAGATGTCTGCAATCAAGTCCTCTTCTTGCCTGATCCTCTCCAAGACCAGTTTTAATACATCGCCTGATTCCAGGCAAATGAGGGAGAAGCCACTGAGAAAACTCTTTTCCTGCGAGTTGTGTGACAGCAAATGGGCAAATTTCACAGAAAATCCTCTCTTGCAGCTTGGAAGGCAGGAACTGGCCGGGGGAATGCAGAGTAGCAATTCCTGCTGCTCCAGGTTCCTGCTGTGCTCACCTCAGGTGCAGCACCACCCTGGCAGCTGGGAGGTGGCACTTGCCTTAAATCCGAGTGTTTTAACAGCACGTGGATTTTTGGGGATGAGGGAACAAAGGGACAAGAAGGATGGAGTTAAAACGGAAGCATAGCTACATTCATCCCACAGACTTCCAATGTCACCTTGGGAAAATCAGCTCCCTTCCCACCACTTCCATGACCACTATGACCTTCCAATCCAATACCAGCTGCTCCAGAAAAAGATACCCCTAGATTCTTTAGGAAAAGGTCAGTGTGAGTCCCAGAGCTGGGGAATTTGTGCCCCTGGCAGCACAGCTGGGAGAAACTCCTGCTCCTCACGCACAGCTCTCCTTGGCGTGGTGGAAGCCACATGCGTGTTCCCACAGGAGCACTCAGCCCACGTTTGCCAGGGAATATTTGGCTGGATGACAGTGGAAACAGGATTTTATCAGGATTGATCACTGGATAATCCACCTCCGGCGTTCTGCAGGTGGGAAAGGTGCAGGAGATATTGTGTCCTGCTGAAATATTTGTGGCCAGGCTATTCCATACTTGCCGGTCCTTCAAGACACGGAGTCTGCTCTGGGAACCAAGCCAGAGGCTCCCATGAATCACAGATTGCCTAAAAACAGAAAATCAGCTGAAATGAAAAGCTGGCCTAAAGCAAAGAGCCAAATCCCCTCAGGCCATAGCCTGGGATCGAGGGAATCCTGTTCCATGGGCCAAAGAATTTCCCTACTGGATCATTGGCTCTGCCCAGAAACTGAACTTTGAGGCTTTTGAAACTGGGCAATGGTGGTTTTTTACTTAGGAAAGCAAGATAAAATAACACCAGTCCCTTTTCTCTGCATGAGATGACCCAAAGGCATGGAATGCCAACAAATCCATGCAGGAGCCAGCTCCAGTTCAAAAATGATTGAGGTATCTCAACCTCTAGCTCCCCAAGATTTAGCTCCTCTCCCAAGCCTCCATTTGAAGGGCTCAAACCCTTTTCCAGCTCACCACATTTAATTGTCACTCATTAATTACTGCACAGACATTGCCATGTGCAGCTCCATCAGGGAATGCTCTCCAAGGATATAACCAAAGCCACACTGCCCTGTCCATAAACATATTTTGGGTTGCTGCAGCAAACCCAGCACGCCCAAGAGTCCTCCCAGCCTTCGGCCCCCCACCTTCCTTGATCCACTCCATTCCTTCTGACACCAATCCTGCTGTGAAACCTCTGCATTCACATCCAGGAAAAAGGCACAGGGACACAGATCCAGTTGCTTCTCCATTTGCAATAAATAGGGAGAGGGAAAACAGACGAAAGGCTCCACGTCTGGGCGCGCCGGGCACAGCTGAACTTCTCCGTGCGGGATTTGCATCAACACGGACCCACTGGGAACACATTCCCTTTTTTTTTCTAATAAAAGGCTGTTTTTTAGGTCACAGGAGATAATAAAACTTCTAGTGCAACAGAAATCCAACCAACACAGTTTCCTGATGTCCTGTTCCTGCCTGCTGCTGAAGCGGATTCCGACACGCGGCTGGATCACGCTGAGAAAACAAATCTGGCTCCACGTCAGAGCTCAAAGGCTCCTTCCCAAAGCTGTGAGGGATAAAAAACACAGGGAAGGGGCAAATTAACAGCATTTCCCTCCCGCCCCAGGGCCTGAACAACACGTCCCAAGAGCTTTCCGAGCTGCTTTGCCGCTGGATAAATGCTGGCAGCTCACGGGCTGGCAGAGCGCGTGATCCGAATATCCTGACGGAGCTGCTAAATCCCTCTGTGCCCCGTGGGTTCCAAAGAGAGAGTCCTGCACTTTGTTTTCCTGCAGGATCTGGCTGCTGGGAAGGAGGACACTGCCACAGACCCCGTCTGTCAGGCTCCATCAGAATCCACAAACAGCTCCTCACGGCAGGAAGCTTCCCGCTGCGGGAATGGCTTTGCTTGGGAAGCTGATTTTAGAACACTGTGCTGAGGGAAGGGAGACAAATCCCATCCTGGAAGTAACTTAAACCTCCAGAAATGCTGCAAAAAGTGCAAAAAGTGATCCTGTGTGAACCTCCAGTCACAAGAATTTTATGTGAAACACAAGTGCAAGCCCCTTGAAGCTTCAATATCCAGAGCATTGGAGGGGTTTGGAACAGCACCAGCCTCCGAAATGATGAAAACCTTGCTCCAAAGCAGCTCCTAAAAGCAGATGGAGCTAAGGGGGAGGGAAAAACCAGGACCCACAAAGGAATTCTGGTGCCATAGGCCACTCTTGAAAGGGCAGAGGACGAGGTCAGGGCTGGGCTCACAGAAATTAGGAATGCAACCTGTCCTGGAGAGGGAAGGACAAGGAGGGGTCTTGGGGGACACACACCTGGAGAGAAGCAGGGCCAGGGATCTGCTTGGTGTTCCTGCCCAAAAGAGGGATGATCCATGGGGAGCTGACAGAGCAGCAAGGGCACCTCCTGAGCCATTCCTGCCAGCTATTCCCAAGCAAACCTAGCAGCTGGCAAGAAAACAACGCTTCCTTATGGTGGGAAATGTCAGGGCTGCGGAGCCAGTTGTCCTGCAGCCTCGGAGCCCTGCTGGCATTCTTGGAAAGCACAGCAGGAGCAGCACAGGCAGCGGCTTTGTGGCCAGCAGGCAGGGATCAGAGCTGGAATTCACTCCCAATTCCCAGCACATGCCCTCTGCTCCGGCTCTCCAGCCTCTCTCCCGGGGGGGGACAGACGCCACAGGGGTGGCCAGAGCCCAGGCCTGCTTCTCATCTGACCCACGTGGATCTTCAGTTCTGGGCAAAGCATGTCAAATTCCACCCGGATCTGTTTTGTCCTGGCAGATGAATTTCCACTACGAATCAGTATTTAAGGAAAAAAAAAATCCCAAACCTGTTTTGTTGAGAAATTCCTGCTCTTAAGCTGTTTCAGTGCTATTTAGCACCAGGAGGGGTGACAAGGATCACCCCCCCTGACACGTGAAGCCCTGTGGAGACCTGTGACTTCATCCCTGAGAACTGGGCATTCCTGCTTCCACTTGGAACAGAAAGCTTTTGATTTAAATTCTCCTGAAGAAAACACTGAAATAATCCCTTTTTACCTCGGTCCGAAGAAATAATTCCAACAAAACCTGCCTATTCTGCATTATAAACTTTTCAAACCAAAAACTTCCTGATACTGGTTGGATTTTCCCTTCCTGAACTGTTGCCCCCCACAAAACGCTGAGAAAGCACCCTAATTTTGTGTAGTATCTCACTTGGAGCAGAGCTACATTCCCAAGGGCTTTTTGGGGGATCAGACTTCCAGACCTTAAGCCCTTTGCTTTTCCTTTGACTCCACAGCAGCCTCTGCCCTCCATATTGCTGAGCCCTGAATCTCGTGTTATTTCCAAACGTTTCTTCCTATTTGGGAAGGACAGAACATTCCTGCTACATCCCCTTAAAGCCAAGACATGCTGTTTCTTAGCCCCAGCACTCAAACACACAGAGGCTGAGGGTTTCCAGTCCAATTCCTCCGGCTGGCAACGCTGCTTCCGCTGTGGACCGGGAACAGCCTGCATCCGGAGGCTGCCGTCCCTGTGCCAGCCCACAGCACACTCTGCCTGCTGCTGGGGTCTGCTGGTCCCAGCATGGAACTGCAGCCACCTGGGGGAGAAGGGGAAGAGGTGGGAGATGATTTTTGGAGGGGCCTCCCCACCCTTTCAGTTTGGGAGAGGCTGGGAACAAGGATGCGACGATCCAAGCTGTCCCTGCCTTCCACGTTCCACCAGCTGCTAAAACCTGGGTGTTTAACCTTGGCAGCAGGGAAAGAGCAGCATTCCCAAGGGCTATTTGTGCCAGAGGACCTGAAATGGGAAGGGCTGAGACCACCCCTGCAGATCCAGCTGTCTCCAGAGGCTGAAGAACCAGCTTGACCCTGGCACACCTGGATCCTTCTCCAGCTGAAGGCGAGATGCAGCCAGAGCCACCACAGTGGCACCTAAAACAATCTCCCAAAGGAATTGTGAGATTGGACAGCCAGGGCCAGCTCCAGATGGAACAAAACTCCCATTCCCCTCAGCACAGGGTTGTGGCAACCTTTCCCATGAGGAGCCATGGTGGGAGTGCAAAGGACACCCAAACGTGGGTTTACTCCCAGTTTGAAGCAAGGTACTCCCTGGGGAAGTGAAAAGGTGAGCAGGGCTTGTTATCCCTCCCCATGATGGCTGTTAAGAACCCCACAGTACAAGAAATTTCAGGAAATTCTCCTCCTGGTGGATATCCACCCTGGAAACACCAGCAGACCTCAGCTGGATCCACCTGGTCTTGCATGTGCTGCTTAGGACAGTGTTCAACACACAGCCACAGAAGAGGGAAAAGACCAGGATCTAGACATGGAATACACTCAGCAGGTCAAAACTCAACTCTGAAATAGGCATAAAATCCCTCCTGAGCCACTCATTCTGATGAGTGTTACACACACAATTAACTCAGGAGGGGAAGTTTTCACCTCCACTTCCCCGTGCTGATTGTTATGGATTTTCACCCTTTGGCACAATCTGGGAGTAGATTTGAGACCCTGCAGTCACCTGGTTTCACTGCTCTCTTCAGTCCCACTGGCTGAGGGCCACACTGTACCCCAGGATATTCCCTGGAGCCACACAGTGCCAGGAATTACATGCCCAGAATTCCTGAATTCCAAAAGTTCAGAGAGGTGTAGAGCCAAAAAGATCCATGAGTCATGAAAAGGCTGGACAGCCAGCAATGGATCCTGGGTGGTTTAAAACTCTTGGCAAATAAAGACCAGCAAGGCTGAAGCAACAGTTTAAAAAATATTTTATTATATGAAAAAGAAAGCACATAGAGATTTCCATTTCCCACCACAGCAACGAGTCCAGAATTTCCCAGTGCTGAGGCAGTTTTATTTCCACAATTGCCTGGAGCAACAGTGATTCCCAGGCACATCCCCACCCCAGTCAGGACAAGCAGGGGTAGATTTCGATGGTGTTGATCCTGAGGACGGTCTGGGGGTTTGCAATAACTGAAAAAGAAGGAAAATGGGGGGGAAAAAAATCAGGTAACAGCATAAACACGGTGCCTACCTCATGCCAGGGCTCCTGGAAGGCTGTGCTGGCAGAGAGCAGCATTCCATGGGATGCCAAGGACAGCAGGTCCCAGAGTGGCACTGGGGCAGCTTGGTCAAGGCTTTACCACCCATCCCATATCAAAATAGCCATAATTCTTCCCTTTCTCAGAGAAGGAAGAGTCATTTGGCAACCAAAACCTGTGCAGGACCCTGTTGGGGCTTGCTGGGAGCTGTGATGACACATCCAGTGTTTAAGGCTTTGGGAAGAGACTTGGGATTGCTTTCCTGCCCAGGAACACTGAGGGAATATTAAATCCTGGTATTAAAACGAGCCCCTTCCTCAGGTCCTTGTGCTGGGGTACCTCCCCTCCCACACCCAGGAGGGAAGGAAATGTGTCCTTTCCCTCTTACTTCTCTTCCTCTGGTAGTTGTGCCTCCTCCAGAAGCGCATGTTGACTTTGGGCCACGACTCCGTCTTCTCAATCACCGTGGCCTCCACACGGACCAGCTCCTTCCTTAAAAATGAGCGTTAGAAGCAGCAGGTTTTAGTTATTTATGTCCTACTCCTGGGCAGCAGGTTTCTGGGAGAAGAGTCAAAGGGATAACAATAACATGCTGCCTGACAGAGCCAGATCCTGGGAATTACAGACGGGAGCAGGGCCACCTGCCCAGGCACAGCCAGAAGCCTCCAGGTGCTGTACCTGGATCAGGAGATGTGACAGGTCACAGCTCCCCTGTCATGTGAGGGATGAGATCATTCCATCAGAGCAGGCAGGAGAGACAGGCACCTGCAGGAACCTGCAGGATTGCACCTGGCACCTCCAGGTGATCTCATGTGCCCTGCTTTGGTTTTGGCACAGGAGGAGCCCATCCCAGCTCCTAGTCACCAAGAAATCCTTCCTCCTCCCATCCTGCTCCCCACACAAGTCCTTCCTCCTCCTCTAAAACATCACAGCCAGCTGGCAGAAAATCTCACCTTGTTTGAAATGCTGTAACTTCCCCAATAACTTTTTAATTAATTGTTTTAACGAACTGTAAGCAATTTTCCACTGTAGCCAGCGCTTAGCAAGGCTTCCCATAAACTGCTGCTGTGGGAACAGTTTTTGGGAAAGTGACAGGAACTAAGTTTTGCAAAAACAACTGTAATCAACCTTGATATGCTTCAAGGGTCTCAGAAGGTGAGAGCCCCCAAGCAAGATCCAGACAGGAGCTTTGGACAAGGGAGTTTTAGTCAGCAGCCACAGGGAAGGAGGAGGAGCTGCTCTTCCATGCACAGCGCTGCAGAATTCCATTAAAAGCTCGTTAAGTTTGCCACAGGAAGACATTTAAAGACCATTCTGCTGACAAACGGCTCTGTCTGCACTTGAGGGGGGCAGAGGGGGAAACCCATCCAGCTGAAATTGTTCCAGCAAGGTCACTGGGAGGCCAAAGCCTTCAGACAGCCACCATCTCTTAAAATCCACCCTGGGGGTGTGATTGAATCAGAGATTGGAGGAAACTGATTTATCTGCAGTTAGTGACCAGCCCAGAAGAAAAGTGATATAAAATAATTCAGATTTTAAGAGACCATGGTGTGACCCCGACATCCCAGCACCACTGAACCACACACAAACCCTGTAACCCTGAGGGAGAAACCAGAAAGCAAACTGCACTCCAGACGTGGTTTACCACTAATTTGGGAGTCAACTTCCTGGATTCAAGGCCCTGGTGAGTTCTCTGTGGGACTCAGCTCTAGGAACTGCTGGCAAGAGGCTGAAGCACAACAGAAACCAACTTGCTGGAGAAGAACTCGTGGGCAGGACAAGTTCTCAGCAAAACAGAGCCCAAGGAAAAAAATAAAAATCTTTATCAAACGTTTTAGGTATGACTGGAATGTCCATAAAAATAAGAAGAGGGTCACACATTTCCCAGAGCCTGACACAGCTGAGCCTGCTGCCTTCAGCAGCAAACTGTTCCACAGATTGGATTTTTGCAGGAGGTGAGAAAAACTCAGGCTGGAATCTCATGGATCTGAGCTGGGCTGAAAGGTGCTGTCAAGAGGCAGAGAAAAAGATCCAGGCAAGCTCCAAGCCCACAGGATCATAATTCTCGGAGGTCATCACTCCACTGCCAAGCTCGTTCCTCGCAGGACTGAATCCCAACCCAGCTGTCAGAACAGCTCCACTGCAAAAAGGGGTAGGTAGCAGGAGAAACAGTGAGGTTTCCTAGAGGGAAAATTCCCATCAGCTCTATTTTGTCTAGAAATAAACCAAACTTTCCCTCCACTGGTGCCTAACGCAGGCTCCAGCCCTTGTGCCAGCGGGGCTGGCAGTGACTTTAACAAACAGGGATTCCAGAGCAGGAGCCAGCCAGAAGCTCCCAGAATAGCTTCCACCACGGAGATGTGGTGTTTTAGGACTGAAAGAAGTGTCACTCTAGGAGGCATCAGAGGTTTGGGACCAGCTGTCCCAAACAGGACACGTTTGGGAGCTGACAGAAGGCGGCTCCGCTGAAGTGTCTCAGGCTGTGAGCACTCACTGGGTGTTTATTTATTTATACAACAACAGGAACACAGAACTGCCTCTGCTCTCATCCAGCCTCCTCTCTTCTCCCCAGAAGTCTGTGGGTTAGGGGGCTGTGTGAGAGAACTGCAGTGCACCTTGCTGGTGACACCCTTTTCCCTTCTCCTTTTCCCCATCCCGTATGACAGAGCTGGGATTTGGGTGGTTTCCCTGCAGCCCAGAGGGTGATGGCACCTTCCCCTCAGTCTCCATCCTCCCTGGCCAGCCTCTTCCTCCTCCCACTGATTCCCTTCAGCCAGGCCAGATGTGCTGCCTCAAGCAGCTGCCAACACTTCCCACACCCCCAAAGCACCTGCAGGAGCCAGCAGCTGGTTCTCCTCCTGTCCTGGAGCTCCTGGCTATCCACGTGCCAAACCCAGCACAAAGAGGCCCCAGGGCCCCTGGATCAGCTGGGGAAGGAAGTTGCTTCTCACCTGCCTGATGTGGCACATCCCAAAACTAAAAGCCTCTTTCTAGTCCTAAAAACGAGATTTCCCTTCCTAAAACCTTCCCCAAGGGCAATGTCTGGCAGTAACTCATAGAATCCTGATGATCTGCTATTCCTGATCCACCTTCAGTGCTGTAACAAGGACTGGCAGCTCCCAAAAATCCAACACAGGGACCCAAGGCAGGCACCACTCAAGCCACGTTATCACTGCACAAATAACTCCTAAATACCACCAGCAGTATTATAAATACTCCTAAATACCACCATCAAATAAATATATTATAAATACCATAATAATATTATAAATATTATTATAATATTATAAATAAAATATTATAAATACTATTACAATATTATAAATTATATTACAAATACTCCTGAATACCACCACCACTACTAAATATATAAATAACACCTAAATACCACCACCT
>WBND01000310.1:973520-1001396 GCA_013398595.1 Tychaedon coryphoeus | reverse complement strand
GGGGGCGGGGTCGGAGGGGGCGGAGCCTGCGGGGGTGCCATGGCGGCCGAGGCGGCGGAGCGGCACCTGGGGCTGCTGAGGGACGAGCGGGAGGCCGAGCTGGCACAGAGCAGGTGCGGCACTCACGGGACAGGCACCGGCCCCGCCAGAGGGCTACGGGGCGGCCACAGCCGGGGACACGTGCGGCTGAGGGGGCACGGGGGCGCTGTGGGCCGTGGAGGACACAGGGACCCTCAGGTGGGACACGCTGCCACCCATGGGAAACAGAGGGACCCATCCCCTGGGACCCGCTGGCACCCGTGGAAACCCTGGGAGATCCTTCCCTGGGACCCGCTGGCACCTATGGAAACCCTGGGAGATCCTTCCCTGGGACCCGCTGGCACCTATGGAAACCCTGGGAGATCCTTCCCTGGGATCCGCAGGCACCTGCAGGAACCCCTTCTGTCACCTATGGGAACGTTGCTGGAATCCCACCGTTCTGAGCTGCCCACCCCAATAGGAACACCACCCACCCCACAGGGTTCTGACCCATGGGGGATCCTGCTGGACTTGCCCCCATAGGACCGAGTCACCCTATTAGATTTTGGGGGTACGGGCACTTCCCAGCCATGAGGATGGCAGTGCCAGGAGCTAGGATAAGGTCATTCCTTGTCTGTCCCCTGGAGCTGTGACCCTCAGCCTCACCCCATGGTGCTCCAACCCGTGTGTGCTTCCCAGGGCATGGCAGGAGAGCGTCTCCCTGAAGGAATTACAGCGGAGAGGCGTCTGCTTGCTCAAGCTCCAGGTCAGCAGCCAGAGAACCGGCCTCTACGGGCGTCTTCTCGTGACATTCCAGCCCAGGAAGCGGGATTCGGACACCGAGCTGCCCTCCAACAGCTTTGGGCCTGGTCAGTGACGCTCCTGTCTTTCCAAAGAAAGAGATCATACAGTCCTAGAATGGCTTGAGTGGGAAAGGACCTTAAAGCTTGTCCAGTCCCACCTCTGCTGTGGCAGGGACACCTTCCACTAGCCCAGGTTGCTCCAAACCCCATCCAGCCTGGCCTTGGACACTTCCAGGGATCCAGGATGGTGACACTTCCCTGGATGGTGACACATTTGCCCCAGCCTCACTCTCTCCCTTCAAACCATTGCAGGGGACATCGTGGGGCTCTATGAGTCGGCTGGGCAGGGGGACCCACTGTGCACGGGCGTGGTGACACGTGTCACCCCCAAGGCAGTGACGGTGGCCCTGGAGGAGCCCCGGGATGGGGAGCTGGCCCTGGACCACGAGCGCTCCTTCCGCCTGCTCAAGCTGGCCAACGACGTCACCTACAACAGGCTCAAAAGGTGAGGCCTCACTCTGCCCAGCGGGGTGAGGAGTGCCAAGTTTAGTCTGGAAAAGCTCTTCCCAGACCCTTCCCAGTTTGGATTTGTCATTTTCTAGAGCCTCACAACAGCCTCAGTTTATCCTGTGTTTATCCTTCTCTTCCCTCTCCCAGCTTTGTTTTGGTCCCATTGCATCACTTCTGGAATGCTCTGGGTTCTGTGTAGAGCCTTTTCCATCCTGGCAGGAGGAGTGAACAGCTCCTTGCTGGATAAACCTCCTGAAAAAGCATATTTGGCTGTACCAAACAGGGACAATGGGAAGTGGAAGCCTGAGCAGCACAGGGATGTGTGCGCAAGGGTTGGGAGATGCAAGAATTGTGTGGGATTAGTCTTGTGGGGTAGCACTGTTCAGCTTTGGAGTAGTTCAGTCCTTTCTCACAGCCTGTCTCTGGGCACTTGGGAGTCTCCAAAGAATTCCTGGTGTGCCTGTAACCTGGATATTCCCTTTTTTGGCAGAGCTTTAACTGCACTCAAGCAGTACCGTGGTGGCCCAGCCTCTGACCTGATCGACGTCCTCTTCTTTGCCTCTGCTCCCAGGGCGTTCCCTGAAACAAGTAAGGATCCTTTTTTATTAGGCTTGATAGGCATCCTTGGAAATTGCCCAGGAGAGCACAGATAGCTCTGATCCCTGTTTCTATCCACATGTGCAGCCACTTTGCTCCAGAAAAGACCCCAGTGTTCAATGCGAGTCATCAGTGGTGCTGCAACTGGGAGCATTGTGTTCATACTGGTTTATACTGGGCACGCTTGCCTCATGGAAAGATCCTTGACAAAGACTTGGATATAAGTAGTATCCACTCTGTTGTGCTCCTTTGGAGAGAACAAAGGTGAAATTACACAGCTTCACCTTTTGGAGAAGCCATGGGGAGAGCAAAGCCTGTGATCAGATATCAACAGCTGCTAATGGATATTATCCCTTGGCAGAAGGGAAGGATGGAAAAATCAGGGAATGAGGGCTGAGGGTGAGCTGTGTCTAAGCCATGTACAGAGCTCAGGTCTGCTCTCTCCACTCGTGCCATCCATCCCTGACAGGGTTCTGCCCCTTTTCCTCCCCTCCACAGCTCCCTGCATTGTCTGTCTTCCTTGGATTCCTGGATTTGCCTCTCTCCCATCCCCTCTAGCCAGGCTTGACTTCCAATAGGATGTGCCAGGGACAAAAAATGTGTGTTAATGAGTCCCATCCCCATTTCTCTAAGCACCGATCCCAGTCTGAGTCAAACCTTTTAGCCCTTTGGCTGCCTGGGGACCTTGGTGCACTCAAGGTTTTAATATTAAATAAAAGAATTAAATTTTAATCAACCAACTTTCCTCAACAGTGCTTTTACCCCTGAGGTAGCAGAACTGCCTCAAATGAAGGAAAACTCCTTTTTACCACATCACTCAGCTGCGCCAGGCTGAGCAGAGATGAATTTTTCATCTCCTCAGCACTGGGAGTATTGATGGATAGACTGAGCCATGTTAGAGAAGGTGCAATATGAACTCAAAGGCTGTGCAGTTACCTCCTCCCTTCAGAGCTGTTTCCTCCCCAGCCAGAGAGGTGTTGCACCAGCCAGGAATTAAGGGATAAGAACTTGGAATAAGCCTGCCCTGAGCTGAAGGGCTCTGCCACACAAACCTTACAGCACTCAGGCAGCTTTTCCGTGTCACAGCCTCTCCTTCCATGACAAAGCACCCATTAGCCTGGTTTCTCTGGGGATCTGTCTCATCCCATGCATTACCTGGTTTCAAACAAACCCATCAGCAGCAGGCTGGGTCAATAAGCCCTGGACAGCTCCTGAAATTGGCTGTCTAGACACACATCTGTGTCAACACTGTTCCAGGATGCAAGACAAGCTTGCTTTCGTCAGAAGCCAGGGAGCCACAGGTGGGAGAGAGGGCAGAATCCACTCCAGCAGGTGAAATATGCAGCAGCAGAAGCCTGAGTCTGATTTTTTTTTTTTAAGTGTGGGGGATAAGATGAGAATCCTAATTTTTCAATCAGGGAATCTTGTAGGTGGGTTCTGATACCGCTGTGCATTTCAGTAATTAATTACCAGACAGCAGCAGCCCAACACAGCACATCAAAGCCCAAGTCCTTTGAAAACACTTAAATATGCAGCAGTAAATACCCTTGGCATAACACAAAAACATGGGACAGGCTGTGGGGGAAGAATAACCTAAGGAATAGTCAAAAGGAGAGGAAGGGATCTCCAGTGGGTAGGTGGGATCTGCAGCAAAGATTGGGACTGGCACAAAGCACTGCCACACCTCACCTTGCTACCTCCAGGAAGGTTCCAAGTGGGAGAAAAACTTTTCCAAAAAGACCAAAGTCTGGCCTGAGAAGGAATTTTGCCCTTATCAGACTCCCTGGGAAGCAGAATCCAGGTGCTCACCCATCAGAAATGCCCTCTTTGTCTCCCTTCCACTTTGATCTGCACCTATGGCCCTGCTGGAGCTTCCACACCTGGAATCTCCTCCAAACAATCCTCCCCTGCTCCCAGCATCCATGTGGGATCCCTGCGCCCCTACGTTTTGGGAATGGGAGGCAGTGGAGAGGCTGTGCTTGCCAGCAGAGGCCAGCATTGCTCTGCTTGCTGTGCTCCTCGTGGCCATCCAATAGGGACGTCCCTTTTCCCTTTGGAAAGCAGGTTCTGCTTTACCTGTGCAGGTCACTGATAGCTGCCAGCTCTCTCCTGTGCTCCTGGGCTGGAGAAAGTCAGGAATGCTCATTTTTGTTCCTGGCGCCAGAAGGCCTGGCTTGTGTCCAGCTCTGCCCGTAGTTGTAAACATTAAAAAGCAATTAAAAATCCTGGTGAAAAGGCAGGAGTGTCCTCAGAAAAAGCCAGTCTGTCAGCAGAGCACTGGGGAAGCACCAGGGATTTCCAGCAAGACTTTCTTGGCTTTTTGGCACAAGTTGCTTGCAAAAAAACCTGAGATGCTCCTCATCCCTCTGCCATGTGACACCTCTTGTCATCACAGGGGCCATGGAGAGGCCTCTGAAATTCTTGGGGAAGACTAAGCAGTCCAGACAACTCAGCTGCCAGATTTTCCCTCTGGAGAACAGGGAAAGTTCTGATCCAGGCTGAAATACCCACCTGGATTTTGTCCAGCAGCGTTGGCTGCAGTGAGGTTGTACCAGGGAAGAGCTGCTGGGGGGGCATGGAATATACCTTGCAAAGGGCTTCCAGCTCTGGAAAACCTGGGCTCTTCCTCCCAGGAAGAGCCATCCATTTTTGGTGCAAAGACCCCTTTCTTGGGGGCTTGGATATTACCCCCCAACCCACTGCCTCACCAGAGCTTCTGGAACTATGCAGAAAAGCATCTCAGTTCCTGGAAATATTGGGGTACCAACCTGGATGGCCAAGGTGATTTGGTCTTCAACATTAATAAATGCAGTTGTGCATCAGGGCACAATTACCAGCAAGACACATTCCAGGGATTTCTTCAGGAAAGGATACCTGTAGCCCAGAAGCTGCAGGGAGAAGAGTTTGGAGGAGCAGAGCATGGCATAAGAGGCTCTTCCCTCCTCCCCACCAGTGTGGCCAGCCCAGGAGAGGCACATTCCCAGCATTCCCACACAGCAGCTCCTGGCAGCATGTGGTTAGGAGGGATGAGGGTGGGCACAGGCCTGCAGAAATTCCTGAGCTCATCCTTGAGCAAGGAAGCATCAATGACTCCCACATCCCTGCTGTTCCTCACTGTGGGAAAAGCCTCTCAGGTTTGAGGCTATTCTTGCTTTTTCCCCAGCCCATGGGATGCTTCCTGGTCTTGTCTTAGTCATTAACACACTCAGCCAAAATTTGCATATATAAACCAAGAGGCAGAGTGACAGCAAAAAGCAGCTTTAGCCCCATTTCTCTCTTCATCATCACCTTCTCAGTGAGTATCTTTTGTTTAACCTCATTTAGAGGTGCTGCTTCAAAAGCCACAGGCCACACACGAGTTCACCTGCCTAAAACCAGCAGAAGCTTCCATGTTTTTAATCATGCAAAGAGAAGGATGAAGCACATGATGCCCAGCAGGGAAGGATGCCCAGAGACGTGTCTTACATAAGCTTTTGTGGGAACATTATTTGCAGGAAACCTCGGTGTAATGAGTCATCATCCCTGCTGTAATTAACTCCCATAATGAACAAGGAGATTAACATTAGGATTAGAGGGGGGGATGAGAATAAATTTGGGCCTAAATGAGATAAATCTGAGTGGTTAAAAAGCAGCTTTTGAGAATTCAGTCTCTGCAGTGAAACCAATTCTCTTCTAATGCGATTTGCATATTCTTTTCTCTTTTTTCCCTCCCTTAAAGCAGAAACTAATTTTAGTTTATCATTTAAATTGCTCTTTGTACCTTTTCCTGCCTTCATTCCCAGTCTTGACTGACCACCACAGGGCTGCTCTGTTCTGCTCACAGACTCCATAGGTTTTTCTGCTTTTTCACTGGTGCTGCTTTGGGTTTGTTCACTGACAGTGATTTGTTTTCCACATCTGCTACTTCCTCCCCAATTTTCATTGAAGATTTCATTAAAGATGCTGGTTCACCTGCAAAACAAACCCAGAGCTCCCTCCAGAGCCAGGAAAACCTACCTGTTTGATGCTGGAGCAGCTAAATGCCTCTTAAATTCTGGGAATTCCACCACTGACTGGCTGAAGGCCAGGTATCAGGGCTGGGGAGGGGATGGGGAAGCATGGATGCAGGGTGGGGAGGGAGCCTGTTTGTTTTGGAAGCATAAAAAAATTATTTTTACCTTCTGGGGTCTTTCAGCCCCCTTAGTGTTTTCTTCCCAAGGTTCTGCTCATTATCAAATGGATTTGGGCTGGCTGCAGAGAGCTCCATGTATTTCTGGGTTTGTGCTTCTCAGCCTCCTCCCAGTTGGGGCTGAGGTGTCAGTGACTCTCCTGCTGTCTCCCCAGAGCCTCTGGAGTTCTTCAATGCCTCCCTGGATGAGTCTCAGAGGGAAGCTGTGTCCTTCTCCCTGGCTCAGAGGGAGCTGGCCATCATCCACGGGCCTCCTGGCACAGGGAAAACCACAACCCTGGTGGAGATCATCCTGCAGGCTGTGCAGCAGGGCCTGAAGGTGAGGCTTGGTGACAGGGCTATGGTGACAGGAACCACCTCAGCTGGCCACCAGTGACCACCTCTCCTTGTGTGGAGACCTCAGAGCAGCCTTCCAGTCATGGGAGGGGCCTACAGGGAAGCTTTACAGGGATTCTTCATCAGGAACTGGGGTGGTACCACAAGGGGAAATGGCTTCAAATGGGAAGAGGGGAAATTTAGGTGGGATATTGGGAAGAAAACCTTCTCTGTGAGGGTGTTGAGGCCCTGGCACAGGGTGCCTAGAGAAGCTGTGGCTGCCCCATCCCTGGAAGTGCCCAAGGCCAGGCTGGATGGGGCTTGGAGGACCTGGGATAGTGGAAGATGTCCCTGTGGTGATGCCCGTGGTTTATTCCCAGCAGAAGCACGCTGGTCTCCCTCTCTCTGCTTCTTCCTGCTTGGTCAGCCCTGCTGCAGCCTTCGGGTGCCCTCAGAGGTGCTGGTGTTTGTGCCCTGGCAGGTGCTGTGCTGTGCCCCGTCCAACGTGGCCGTGGATAACCTGGTGGAGCGGCTGGCCGGCTGCAGGGCGCGGCTGCTGCGGCTGGGACACCCCGCCCGCCTGCTGCAGCCCATCCAGCAGCACTGCCTGGACGCCGTGCTGGCCCGCGGGGACAACGCCCACATCGTGGCTGACATCAGGAGGGACATCGACCACGCCTGGGTGCGTCCCCGTGGGGGTGGGAATGCGTGCGGCCTGGGGCAATCCCATTGGAAGGGCAGATGTTAGGGAGAGGTTCTTCCCTGGGAGGGTGGGAAGGCCCTGGAATGGATGTCTCAGACAAGCTGTGGCTGCCCCTGGATCCCTGGAAGTGTCCAAGGCCAGGCTGGACAGGGCTTGGAGCAACCTGGGATAGTGGAAGGTGTCCCTGCCCAGGGCAGGGGTAGGAATGAGATGATCCATAAGGTCCCTTCTAGCCCAAACCATTTTGGGATTCTCTGATCTTCATGTACTGGAGGGCAGAACTCCTCCTGCCTGAATCCCTCATGGAAGTGGGAAAATTCCAGTCCCTGCTGCTGCCCCTCACATCACCTGTCTGCCCTCCTCTTTACCAGAGAAACATTCCCATCATTAATTCACTTCCTAACAAGCTGTCTGCCTGTCCTGATACTCCCTCCCACTCAGCCACCTCAAGTAGAAAGCAGAGCACATTCAAAAATGCATCCTTAATTTCTTCTTTCTCACCCTTATTTTCCTAACATTCTCTTGCAACATAGCTCTGGTACTTGGGGTGAGGATTTGATGCTAATTAGGTTCTTTTTGTTCCCTTTTCTGGCAGCAGCACTGTCCAAAAGCCATTTTTTAACTTCTTAATTTATTTTCCATCTTTCTCACTGGCGATTAATTTTCCCTTTCATCTCCTTGGGAGGAGTCTGTCACAGAAGCTGTCCTTGGCTGCAGAGAGCTCATCTCCAAGGTCCTGACCCATCTTTTCCTCCTCCTGCCTCTGTTTCTCCACTGCCACATTCCCTACTTTTCCCTGGAACAATTTCTCCCTTTGCAGCTGCATGTTTTGACTCTTCTTTCTCCTTCCTTTCACCCCAGCCCACAGAAGGAGCAGTAACAGAAATGAAAACCTGTTCCCTCTTGAGGCATTTCCTACCCCTTTGTGCCTCCTTCCCCCACCTCAAGATTCCCAGGACCTCAGCTTGTGGAGGCTGGAGCCCCAGCAAGGTTTCAGCCCCACAGTAGCTCAGAAAGAAATGGAGCGCAGGTCCAGGGCCAGTCCAGCTCCAGGGATGCTGAGCAGGATCAGGGAACAGTCCAGGAGGATGAGGCAGGGAATCCAGGATCCATGAGCTGGCCTTAAACAGACTCCCAGACCAATGAGTGGATGAGAGAGCCCATGTGAGGCAGGTGGGGATGATCAGAGCTGATATTCCCAGTTCCTAAGGAGGAATGGGTGACACCCAGACTGACCATATCCCCAGGGCCTGTGATCCCACCCCTGGGATTCCTGAGCCCATTTTGACCACACCTGACAGACACATGGAGGTTTCACAGATTTAAATACCCATGAGTTCAACCAAAACAGGGGGCTGAGCTGACCCATGTTAGACCCTGGAAAATCCATCCATCTGTCCATGGCATGACTCTAGGAACCAGCAGGTCTTACTGTTTTGGCTGCATATAAGAGCTTCTGTCTGAAGCCTTTTCATCCTTCCCAAGTCATCAGCTTTACCTCCAGGGAAATAATCCCAATTTCCATCTGGGATTGCTCAGTGAGCTGTAGCTGAGCTGTGGTCCCATAGCTGCTGCTCTGGCAGTGCTGGTGGGTTGGGGTGGTAGATACATTTAATACCTGCTAAAAAAAACCCTGGGCCTATCTGGGTGCTGCTCTGGATCCTTTCCAGCAGCTCAGAGAGGCCAGTTTGAGGTGACAGAGCTGCTGCTGAGGCTTGGGGAGCCCTCCTGCTTCCAGAAAGCTCTGCTTCCTCAGAACAAGATAGGAAATCCCAGTCCCTCCCCCAGCAGAGGAACTGTGCCCCCTTCCCAAACATTCCTCACTGCTCCATGCTTTGGCTCATCATAGACACGGCCAGAACTGAGTAGCAGCAGTTGGCTCTATCCCATTTTTTTCTATTTTCTAGGCAAAAACCAAAAAGGCCCAAGACAAGGGGGAGCGAAGCCATTTTCTGGGTGAGATTAAGACCCTGAGGAAGGAGCTGAAGGAGCGAGAAGAGGCTGCCATGGCTGCAGCCCTCAGCCACGCCAGCGTTGTCCTGGCCACCAACACAGGTGTGAGATCCTCCTGCTCAGTGTTTTCCCTCCCTTTGCCAGGTAAACCACATGCCCTGCAAGGCAGCACCCTGCTGGGATAGCTGGGACACTTGCTCTGAGCTCCCAGGAGCTCAGCAAAGTCTCCCAAACCCCTCCCCAGTGGGGTTCTCCCAGCTTCCACTCTGCACAGGAGGTTGTGGAGCACAGAATGTGGATCTGGAAGGGCCCCTGCTAGCTGTGAGTAGGAGCTGGGAGTGCAGTGAGTAAACAAGTGCTGCTGGAGGTGTGCAATCTGCTCCCAGTTGCATAAATCACATGGGATTGCTTCCCTGCTTGGACCCTTTCCAGGACTGATGGAATCCAGCACGTGTTTCCAGAGCCTGCTCCCAGGCTGCATGTGGCTGCTTCTGCACTCACCCAAATGATGTGACACAGGATTTTAGGGAGCAGTTCCAGGTGTCCATCGGGCATCTGCAGCTCCGGGTGGGAGGGTTTGGACCGTGTGGAAGGGCTTTACTGGCTCAGGTTTTTCATACTCCAGGGCCCACTTACAGTCTTCAGACCTAGTTGCTCAAGGGTCATTTGTTGAATGGAAACATCAATAATTTTAGGTCATAAAAAAGCAAGTTACTGGAATGAAGGTTAGCAGAAAGATAAATCCTGTCTTAGTCCCTGGGGGTTGGCCTCTCACTTCTCTATACTTGCCTGAAAGAAAGGGAGAGATTTCCTTCTCCTAGTAAAACTGGTATTTTTGTTGATCAGCTGTGATTCTCCCTGAACCTAGAGCTTCCTAGTCAGCTGGGGGTCTGTGCAAGTGGCAAAAGTCAAGTTATAACCGTACAACTCACCAAAGCAGATTCATACACTCTGGAAAACAGTTTTGGAAGGAAAACAGTGCCTTTGGTGGCAAACTGGAATGTCTGAAGTGATGCAGAGCTGCAGAGGCAGCAGGATTTACAGTGGCAAAGCCAAATTCCCACTCTCAGAGCTACAGTACCACAGCTCTGAGAGGTCTGGGAGCTTTGGAAGAAAAAATTTCTGCAAATAAAAATCCTCTGGTCTGGGAGACTGGCTCATTAACCCTGCCTTCCTCCTTTTGCACCCTTCTTTGTGAACTGCAGGGCTCCTGGAATTCACATTTCTGATCAATGCCTGGATCAGTATCAGTAGGTCTGGGATAGAGCAGGATGCCTGTTAAGGAGAGAAATGTTACAAATTGACTTCTGATGGTTCCAGTCTCCTTTCCCTCTTCCCAGTGCCACGAGGAGGAGCAGGAGCATATGAGGAAGAGCTGAGATGGGAGTCTCAGCCCATCTCCCCCCCTCAGGGTGTCCCTCAGTTTCCAGACAGGTGGATCCCCAGTCAGTCCCTCACCCTCTTAATTGGGGATGAAGAGTTTTGTTGGTACTGAGAGGCAGCAGGAAGGTGGGTGTTCCTTGATCTCCTCCAGATGAAACACTGGAGCATATTGTTCTCTCTGGCATCTGGGCTTTGCTGCTATTCCCAAAGATACTTGGAAGCTTCTGGGTCCAGATGCCAGGGAAAAAAGGACAAAGCGGAACTGGCAAAAACAATCCTGACTTACACATATCAATGGATACGTGTTTGGCAGGGCTAAATTGCTGAAATCTCTGCAAAGAAACATTATTTCACTTGCCTCAATCACTATTACAGCTTGTGAGGTTTGTTTCCAGAGCAGGTTCCTCGCTCTTCCTTGTTTCCCTGCTCACTTGGGAACCTTCTCCTTCCCCCAGGTGCTTCCTCGGATGGCCCCCTGAAGCTGCTGCCTGAAACCCACTTTGACCTGGTGGTGATTGATGAGTGTGCCCAGGCTCTGGAAGCCAGCTGCTGGATCCCTCTGCTCAAGGCTCCCAAGTGCATCCTGGCTGGGGATCACAAGCAGCTGCCCCCCACCATCATCTCCCACAGGTAAAAATCCTGGATCCTCCTGTTCTTTGTGTGGCTTCCAAATCCTTGCGATTGGAGACGTTTCATGGTGGGGATCTGTGCTGCCTGCAGGATCTGTGGTATGCATTTGGGCTCATCCTCAGGCTAATCCAAGTCTTTCCTTTAATTCTGCTTCTGTGGTTTCCACATTTATTTATTTAATGCATTAATATGTGAATTGGTCCAATGAGATGCTGCATTATCACACAGCTCAGGGATTATAAAACCTCCCAGTCCCTATAACGTGGATAATAAGAACAGTTAGTTTGTGGAAAAGATCTGTGGATAGTGCAAATTGCCTGTGCTTCCAGGGGGATGCTACAAAGAGTACTGAGGAATCTTTAAAACCTAAATGTGCTCATGTTTATCTGGTTTAGGCAGCTCCAGATCTGAAATTACTGAACCACAGGAGCAGAGAAATAGGGCTGACTTCATAAACATCCTCTCCTGCTTCCAGAAAATAATGAACAAGACACATATCTGCCATCTCACTTGAGTTTTGAACACAGGAAATGAAAAATCCAAGGCAGGCAGCAGCTCCCAGCACATGGCCAAGAGATAGTGAGAACAACATTCAGGGGCTGCAGCATCAGCATCCTCACATTTTACCTCTCAGATACCCAAAAGCTTTCTGTTCTGCAGATCTTGGCAGGTGATAAACACATGCTCAACTGCCTGGAGGTGTCCAGGCTCCAAAAAGCTCCAAAAGCCTGTCCAGAGCCCTCCACTCTTGGTGTCCTGCTGTTTATTCCCTGTGAATTTGCAGGCTGGCTCTCCATGCTTGGATTTTCCAAGCAAGGCACTTTTTGGAGTAGTATCTTGTTGGTAGCAAGAAGAAATTGGCCATTTGGTTCTTCTAATTTCAGGGTTATCATTATTTTCTGTAAGTGGTCTATAAAGTTATTCTCCTCCAGAAAAACTGCAGGATAGCTCCATAATGCTCCATAGTGTCCATCCAGCTGGGTCCACCTCAGCAACCTCAGCCTGGTTTTTTTCCCAAACCGGCCGATTAAGGGCAAAACACAGGAAAAATCCCAGCTCTGTTATTCTGGAACGGGGCTGATGCTCCAGCTGGTGTCACTTTTGGCTTCCTCTTTTGAGACAAAAGCAGCTTTTCTTCACTCCCAGAAGCATTAGAGCAGCTGCTTTTTTCTGCTCTGTCACGGTGGCTGCTGCCAGGAGCCTTGGCTGGAGCTGGCAGCAAAAAAGCTCCTCATGTCCTGCAGAGCTCCTGGATCTCCTCCTGCTCCTGCTTGAGGAGTTGTTCTTTTCTCTCCATCAACTCCAGGATCTTTTCCAGCCTGAACAACTGTGATGCAAATCAATGGGATGCTGGAGAGCTCTGGTTTGCTTTCCACATTCCCTGCAGGCCCAGGAAGCGGCGCAGAGGCAGATCCCTTCCACCTCCTTCCCTGGGTATTTCCAGAGCTCCCACCAAGGCCCCAAATCACCTGCCACCTCCTCTGTGGTTCAGGGGAAGCAAGGAGCTATTTCCAGGGATGATTCATGCGGAGGACTCCAACCCTTCCGCCCACCTTCCCCTTCTCCATTGATGACAGCGGGCCTGGAGTGGGTGGGCTCCTATTTTTGGGGCCACGGGGAAGGGTCTGAAGTTATCCAGGATGAATCCAGGCTGGCAGGAGGCTTGGCTGTTACTACAGCAGGGGAAGTCAGCCCTGCTCAGGCAGGAAGCCTCTGTCCAGCAGGAATGCTGTGGGATTCTATCCACTTTGCTGTTAACCTGCTTTTTCCTCCATGGAATCAGCATTTACCTGTTCCTGTCAGCAGTGACCTCATGAGACCTAGGGAATGTTTGATGGAGGGTCTGAAGGTGCTCCTGCTTTCTGACACACCTGGAGCTGTCCCAGGATGCAGAGGGCATCCCCACACACACCTTCCAGACTGTGCTGGCAAATTCCAGCATGATTCCCCATCTGCAGCTCCAGCTGAGGCTTACAGGCAGCAGCTTCCATCTTGGAGGTCCTCCTGCTCCATTTTGTCCTTTTCCCTGTGGGCATCTCCATGCCAGGGCACTTCCTGCAGTCTGACAGGAACATTTGTTTGCCTTGTTGGAGCCCTCATTCCATCCTTTTCCCAATGAATTCATCTCCACATCAGGGCTCTGATGTATTAATTTGGTTTTACTCTCCTCAGATGCTTACCAAACCTCTTGCTCTCAACCCATTTCCTGGACAAACACAGGGGTATTTTGCCATCTTTTTGTCAATGATCAGTCCGGATGTCTGCGCCATCCCAAATCCAAGTGCTGATTCCCATGGCAGGTCTGAATGGACTTCCTTTCACTTTGGCACTGAAGTGCCAGGCCTTGGGTTTCTCTGGTAGCCTCCACAGCTGGAAAATCCTGGTGCACATCCATGAATTAACTCCATTAATGTGGAGTTCCTGAGGCAGGAAAACACAGTGACCTCCTTCTCCAGCCTTTTGCAGCCAAATCCAGTGTGTACTGCAGGGATCAGTCACACCAGTATCTCCTGTCTCAGGGATGAATAAAAAAGAAAATATGCCATGACTGAGGACACAGCTCCATCCTTCCATGCAAAACAATTCCTGTTTTTCTCCTAGTACTGATCATTCTGGACACGTACAGGGCAGGCTGGCCCAGCACAGCATTTCCTGCAGGCAAAACAAGGTGAAACCATGTTAGCAACAAATCCTGCTTGCTGTGGGCTGGGTTTGGGAATTCTGCCTTTCCCAGTTGTACTTTAGGTAGTTTAAAGTAGATATTCCCAAGCATTCCATGCATGGTTCTGTCTGCCCAACCTCTTATCCCAATTTTATTTCTCTAAAGCAATCAATAGATAAAAAACATCTGCTCAGGGCACTTGGGATTTCGTTGGCAGAGAAATCAACCACCGTAGGAATTAATTGAGTGGTAAAATAACAGAAAATTATTAACAGGTGAAACATTCCCAAGCAGATTAATTCCTCATTATTAATTCAGCACATAACCTCGTGTGGATCCCTGCTGTGGGAATGCTGCTGAAGGGTAGGAAGAGCATCATTCCTGAGGCTTGCTGTGAGGTTTAATGGCTGTTTCAGGCACTTGCTTGCACCTGAGTGCCAAATTTCCTTCCTGTCTAGGAGATCCAAGCTCTGTGGGCAGAGCAGAGCTGGGAGAATCAAGTTAATTCCTGATGGCAAGATGTGGGGTTGGGGGATGCATTCCAGTTATGTCCCCTCATCCCATCTACCCAAGCCCACCTCTGGCAAACTGCTGCCTCCCACATCCTGCAGCCCTGTCCATCCAGAGGTTATTCCCCTTTTTTTTTTTTTTTTTTTTTGCCTGCTTGCTGCATCCTGTGATTCAGCAAGGAGGAGAGCTAATGAGACCTGGCTTCTTGGAAAGATTTGTCCTTAATTGTCCCTTCTGCAGGTTGAATGACTTGGCAGTCTCTTGTCACATTTCCCAGGTGCCTGTGGTGAGTGTGGCAGGGCTGGCTGGTGCCACAAGGATCCGCTCGCTGTGGGGCCATGGAACGCTGGAATTCTCCCCAGCAGGGATTGGATGTGTGCTGTGCCCCAGAGATTGATGGAAAGCATTTTCCTGAGCTGTTCCCTGTCGTCATTCCATCATCTTCATACTGCTTCATTGTGTTTGGCAGCCTCCAGCACCTCTCAGTGTCAGCCTCAGTATGAAAAATCTCTGTATGCCGACAAAATCCAAGTGCAACGACTTCCATCCTTCTTCCTAGACAGTGCCTCCCAACAACCCCCACTGTGAGGCCAGGAGAAAGCAAACAGGCTCCTGAAAGGCTGAATTCAGTAGGAATTTGATTCATTTGTGCCACATATGTGAACAAGGGGCACTGCTGGATGTGAATGGGTGAAAAAGCAACAAGTGCATCCTTGTGTTAGTCCAGGGTGAGCGGCCAGGGGAGGATGGAAATGCTGGAGCAGCAGGGATCTTGATGAAACCAGTAAGGGTTGGCTGTGTGAGCACCAGGCAGTCCAAAATTTGGGTTGGAGCTCTGATCCTAATGCACTGGGTGATGCTGATGCTGTGGCTGAGCTTGCAGTAACACCAGTGTAGCCTTACACTGGTGGATCACGGAATCACTGGAGTTGAGAATGCCCTCCAAGACCACCAAGTCCACCAATCCTCACACTGTCAACCAGACCAGAGCACCGAGTTCCACATCCAGTTGCTCCTTGAACACCTCCAGGGGTGATGACTGTCAGATTAAGAGCACGTTGGCATTGCTTGAATTACGGGAGCAGGATCCATCAAGCTTCTCTGATCTCGTGGCACCAGTCTGTCCCTGAGGGTGTGACAGACAGCACTGTTGGCACCCAGGTGGGGTGGGGGTGACAGTGCCACCCCAGGGGAGCCACACGAAGGTGCTGAGCTCTGAGTGCAGGTGCTCCCAGAGCATTCCCTCGGGTACCCTCGGCACCGCCTGTGTTGGGAAGGGCTGGCTGAGTGCCACCCCACCCTGGGGCATGGACACTCCCACTCCGAGGTTTTCCTCCGCGCAGGGCCGCGGCCGAGGGGCTGTCCCTGAGCCTGATGGAGCGGCTGGCAGAGCGCTACGGGGAGCGGGCGGTGCGCATGCTGACGGTGCAGTACCGCATGCACCGGGACATCATGGAATGGGCGTCCTCGGAGCTCTACGGCGGCCGGCTCAGCGCACACCCCTCCGTGGCACAGCACCTGCTCAGGTGGGGCGCTTGCTCTCTGCTGAAATGTCCTTTTTATCCCCATCTGTCCCTTCCCTGTGGAGTTTTCCTCTCCTCCTGTGGCTGGGGGGTGTTTTTCTTGCAGCCATTGTTTCATCGAGGAGACATTACTGGGAGGTTTGTCCTTTTTGCTCTGTAACTAGAAGTGATGCAGAGTTGTCTTCTGTGTCCTCCTTTGCTACTATAATCGTGGAATCCTGGGATGGTTTGAGTTGGAAGGTTGGGAGCCCACCCAGTGCCATGCCAGGGGAGAGGACACCTTGCACTAGAGCAGACTGCTCCATATCCCATCCAGCCTGGCTCTTCCAGGGATGGGGCAGCCAGAACCTGTGTGGCTATTGCTGTAACATCAGTGTTGTATTTCCCAAATACCTTGTGCAGGGACCTGCCGGGCGTCTCCTCCACAGAAGAGACCAGCACCCCCTTGTTGCTCATAGACACTGCTGGCTGTGGCCTGTTTGAGCTGGAAGTGGAGGATGAACAGTCCAAGGGCAATCCAGGTACCATTGGCCAGAATGGATGCACTGAGGTGCTCAGCCCAGCACAGGCTTGGCCACACCCCACAGATGTCTTCACAGCCCACAGATGGTCACATCCCTTCTCCCCTGGGGAAGGTGGGGTCCCAGAGAGCCTTGCTTAGCTGAGAGATCATTCCCTCCATAAATCTTCAACCTCCAGGGAATCTGAGCTGTGTTGGAGCTCTGGTGACAGTGTCCAGCTTGTGGGTGGCCTCTCTGGCTGCTGTGTCCCCTTGCAGGGACATTTCTCCATGCTGAGGGCTGAGACAGGGTGGAGAATCCCTGTGGCAGGTGCTTTACACCAAGGAAGGGCAAATAGCAGCAGGCAGAGCACAGGCCTGTTTTGGGAAGGCCATGGATAAGGCTCAGAATTAGTTCCCAGTCCTCTGCTCCTTCCATGAAATCCTGTCTGTCTCTTCTCTGTGGATTTTCCTAGGACACCAAGTTCTGCTGCTTTTCTCCTGAAAAAATAGGTTTCATTACAGAGCTTGAGTGCAAAGTCAGGCTGAAAATACAAGGGCAGTTTTTACCAGTTAAATATCTTTTACCTTTTGTTTGACCCCCACCATCATTTGAGTACCTCATTTTTCCATGCACCATTCCATGTGTTGAACACAACGGGCTCTTGTTCCCTCACAGAGAGCCAAAGAGCCTGGTCTGGGAGAACTCAGGGATTTGGAGCAGGGGATTTGAAGCACATCTCCCCAAATTTGGGAGGCAGCCTTTTGGCACAGCTCACTGCAGAGTCTGGATGTTTATTGCTGTGTTTTGCTGCAAAGCAGAAGCCCAGCCAATAAACTGTGAAATAATTCATATAGGATTTAATTTTTCCCCTTAGATCCCTCTGAACCAGGCACCATCTTGGATAAGCAGTTCATGGCAGCCTTTCCTGCTGTTTTGGGGGAGGTGGGCACATTTCTCTGGCCTCTATCCCCTGTCACACTCTGTTCCTGTCCCAGGGGAGGTCCAGCTGGTGGGGATGCACGTCCAGGCCTTGGTGGACGCTGGTGTGAAGGCCAAGGACATTGCTGTGGTGGCCCCCTACAACCTCCAGGTGAGCTGTCCCTCTCCTGGCATCCCCCCTCTCCCTGCACACAGAGCACCACAAGATCCCAGGGACCTGCAGAGCCAAATTTAACCAGTGTTTGGGACCAGCTCCTGCACCTTTGAGCAGCTTGAGGCCATGGAGGGAAGAGCTGTTAGTGAGGTGTTCCACTTGCAGCCTCAGGAAGTGCCAGTGCTCATCCTTGTGGGTCTGGGAGGGAGGGATTTTCCCCCAAAACCCTGCCATTTTAATCCTTTTCACCCATGTATTTCCTTTAAAAGCTCCCCTTGGCCTGTTTCTCAGGTGGACATGCTCCGACAGCACCTTTGCCACAGCCACCCCGAGCTAGAAATTAAATCAGTGGATGGTTTCCAAGGAAGGGAGAAGGAAGCAGTGATCCTGTCCTTTGTCAGATCCAACAGGAAAGGTAAGACCTCGCTGCTGGAGCATTGCTCCCCAGGGAATGGGGAGGAAGTCGTGTAGCCAAGTGCTGTGGTTTAATTGCAGTGCTCTAACACTTGGTTCTGGATGGATTTACTGGCAAACCCTCCCTTTTCAGCCTTTTTTTTTTTGTTTAATTAATGAATATATGTGCTGTCAGGGCTGCAGAGGAGGCTCGTGTGGTACAGCAGGTCCAGGACTGTTCAGTTTGAAGGTTTCCTGGCCCATGAGGCCTCAGAAATGATTTAAACAGGGCCCTAAAAATGCCACATCCCCACATTTAGGGGTGTTGGGGGGTAATTTCTTGGGTTTTGAGCCCGTTTTGGGTCAGTTCCCTGCATAAAGTGAGCAGGAGCTGGCATCCCAAGCCATGCATGGAAAATGCTGCTTTTGGGAGCGAAATCTAGAGCGGAAAATCAAGTTCTTTGCTATCAGCAGCTGCAGCGAAAGTTAATAGCTGGAAAAAAGCTGCTGCCCTGGGGGCACAAGGCTCCTGTGCAGGAGATGAAGGGTTTTGTGGAGCTGGCTGAGCAGGATCACTCTGTGTTCACCTGTGTTCCATGCTGGGATCAATTCCCTTTCTAAACTCACAGCCCTGCAGCCCTTCCTGTGCTGCTGGAGGTGAAATGCTGAGTGCTGAGGGCTGGAAAAAAAAGGGGAAAAATATGCATGGAAGGAGGAGGTGCCTCTTTTTCCAAACCTCGAGGAGGAAAAGCAGCCTTGTAGGGAGAATGGAGGTGGGGACAGCACTAAGAATAGTCCTGATCCGGGAGTGACTCACCCCTGGGCTGGTGGCCCTGGGAGGATGAGTGTCCCACAGCCCCTTCTCCTGCACAGGGAGAGGCCAAAGCTCAGGTGTGGGGCAGGAATTCTTTTCCTAGAGGCTTCTCCTTGACCTGTCCTTCTGCAGCCATTCCTCATCCAGCTGGAAACATTCTTTTAAGAGGAAATTCTTCCCTGTGAGGATGAGGATGCCCTGGCACAGGATACCCAGAGAAGCTGTGGCTACCCCACCCCTCCAAGTGTCCAAGGCCAGGTTGGATGGGGCTTGGAGCAACCTGGGATAATGGAAGGTGTCCCTGGCAAGGGGTGGAAATGGATGGGCCTTAAGGTCCTTCCCAACCCAAACCATTCCAGGATTCAAAGCTGGATTTGCCCCTACAGCTGGGTTAAACCTGATCAGAGAAACTGGGAATTGTTCTCTAAGCTGCAGAGCAGGGAGTGGGGCTGCCCCTCACCGTGTCCCTCAAAGGCAGCACCAATGAGGCTGCTGAGGCAGAGCCAGGCTGGGCACTGCTCTGGCAGAGGCATTAATCTCTTCCCCACTGGCCTCCTCACTGTTCCCTGGAGCTGGGAGCTCGGCAGCCACCCACACTCCGCTCTCGTTGGCTGATCCTGCCTGAGTCATCCCAGCACTGCCGGCTCGCACTGCTGTCTGTGAGCCCAGCAAAACCTCCCCGAGTTCCCAAATGGCTGCTCCTACAGACCCTCGAGAATTTGGGAGCAGGAGGGAGCTCTGTAGGATTCAGAGGGGAGTGCTTTACCTGCTGTCTCCCCTCTGTCACAAGGTGAGCCTTTCCCACACTGCTCCAGTTTGTGTTTGCTCCCAGCTCCAAGCTGAGCTTGTCATGGACCAGGTTCCCCTTTCCATGTGCCTTCCATCCTCTTCCTGGGGGAAGATAGGTTGAAAGGATAGTCCAGAAGGCAATCTCCCCTGGTGAATTACACCTGTACTGATTACTGAGAGTGGAAACATCTGTGCCTGCCCAGTGAGTTTGGGTGTTGTGAAAGAGTGGGCTAGCTGGCTGCTAGGTACGGATGGAGTTGGAGCTGCGACCTAGAGTTTGCTGCAGTTTGGGATGGGGTCTGCTGGCTGCTAGGTACGGATGGAGTTGGAGCTGCGACCTAGAGTTTGCTGCAGTTTGGGATGGGGTCTGCTGGCTGTGCTGTGAGGAGGTAAGGGACATGCAGTCGTGCAAGGGACAGATAAGGTAAGAAGATGCTGTGTGAGGGACAGGCAGGAAAGGGTCAGGTTGGGGTTAGCCAGTCATGCAGAGATGAGAGGAGGAGTCAGAGCTGTGTGGTGCTGCCTATAAGAAAAGGAGTCAGAGTTGTCAGAAAGAAATGCACTCAAAGAAGGAAGCTTTCTAATAAAGGACTGGTGATGATGCCAGTTCAGTCTGTCTCAACATAATAATTGCAACATCTTCCCAGCCCCAGGAGCTCAGTGTGGAGCCTGTGGAACACAGGTACGGAGAGGAACAGGTGTGAGCAGGGACCAGAGCCCCATAAACACCAACTCTTGCCCTCCAGCCAAGAAATCCTTGGCTCACTTGGACCAAACCCATACTGGGAGGCAGCCCTGTCCCCTGTGGCATCCCTTCCCTCCTGTCTTTCCAGGTGAGGTGGGCTTCCTGGCCGAGGAGCGGCGCATCAACGTGGCGGTGACGCGGGCGCGGCGCCAGGTGGCCGTGGTGTGTGACAGCCACACCGTGGGCAGCCGCCCCTTCCTGCGGCGCCTCCTGGACCACCTGGCCCAGCACGGCCTCCTGCGCTCCGCCTTCGAGTACCTGGATGACCTCGTGCCCCAAAACTACCCCGGGGAGGGCAGGGCCCAGCGCCAGCAGGGCCCCAAACCCCCCAAAGCACAGCCGGCTCTGGTGGGGAAGCTCAAGGCGACGCCAGCCGGGGCAGGGAGCCAGAAACTGGGAGCAGGGAGCCAGAAACCAGGAGCACGGAGCTCCCCGAGCGCTGCCGGAGCTGGGAGAGATGGCTCAGGGCCAAAGGAGCGTGGGGACAGGTTCAGGGCCATGCTGGTGGCCTTCCTGGCGAGCAGCGAGGCGCAGCTGGATTTCCCAGCATCCCTGAATTCCCACGAGCGGATGCTGGTTCACGTGCTGGCAGAGGAGTATGGGCTGCAGCACCTGAGCTCCGGGGAGGGCCGGGACAGGTACATCAGTGTCTGCAAGAGACTCTCCAAGAAGCCCCCGAGCTTGGAGCTGCCCTCCGAGCCCCTTCCCGAGCCCCCACTGCCCTCCAAGCCCCTTCCCGAGCCCCCACTGCCCTCCGAGCCCCAGCATCCCGGCGGGAACAGCCCTGACCCTGTGGAGCCAGGGCAAAGCAGCCAGGGCTCGGGGAAAGTGGACCTGAAATCCCTGCACCTGGAGAGAGTCCAGAGGGAGAAAGCCAGACGGGAGGAGGCGGCGAGGAAGGTGCAGGAGCCCAGCCGTGGCAGCAGGAAAAAGGACAAGAGTGAAGCCAAAGGTGGGTCAAGCTTTTTCTAACCAGCACAATTAATGCTCTTCCTTGATTGGATCTTAATCCCAGTGGGGTTGCTCCAGACCTTGGGATTTGGGCACAGAGCATGTGGCTCTTGGAAAGCTGCGGAGAGGTGGGAGGTGGCTGCAGCGTCCAGGTAGAGGGGTTTGTCAAAGGAAAAACACTGGGGGACCCTTTCTCAGGAGTCTCAGGAATCGTGTGGGAGGCTCCCAAGAGTAGGGAGAGGAGCTGAGGGGAGTCCTGGCCCCACACTGAAGGATGTAAAGGCAGAGGCTGCCCTGTGGCTGCAGGAGGGTGGGTTTGTTCCCAGGCCCCAATCCAGGTGTGTGCTCACATTTCCCAGGCAAACCTGCAATCGAGAGCGTGGCTGGAGAGGATTTCGATGCTCTGATCTCTGCTGCCATCAAAGCTGACAGGACCTGTGGCTTCCCCCACTGCAAGGCCTCTGTCACCACCCTGGGCCAGCTCTGCCACCACTGCCAGCGGCTCTTCTGCCTCAGCCACCACATCCCTGAGGTAAGGAGGGGCAGGATGGGCTTAGCCTGGGAATTTTCCCTGTGGAGCTCTCTGGGCAGGGTTTTCTTGCAGAGAGTTTGAGCAGAGCCTTCCCTGTCAGAGCCTGTACTGAGCTCAGGTACCCAGGGCTGGCAGATACTGACACCTGGGCTCTGCTCAGCTCTTCCTGAGGGCTCTTCTGTTTCCCTCTCGTTTTGTGCCCTTCTTTACCATTTTCTGGCACTTAGATTCTGAGGCCATGTGGATAAAGTGAGGCAGGGAGCAGAAATGGAGAAGCATAAGTTTCAGGCTCAAGCAAGCCTGGACTCGATTCCCAGCTCTTTGCACGTTCCCTCTGCATTCTGAGGATGATCCCAGCCCTTTGCAGATTGTCTCTGCGTCCTGGGGACAGGTCAGGCATGGTGCAGTGCTGCCTGGCCAGCAGTTCAGAATTCCCTGTGTCCTTGTTCCTCCTCCTGCAGCTTCTGTGCCCTGTGTAGCTTCCCGGAGCGCAGCAGCCCTATAAATCCTTGGCAAGCTTTTCCCTCTGTCAAGAGCTATCTGTTTCCATGGCAAGGAATAGTTGTATTTATGGTCACTCACCATCCAGGGGATGGAGATTTATTCCCTGCAGAATGGCCTCTCCCTGCTGAATTGTAATGAGGCCCCAACAATTGCAGGGAGTCAAATCCATGTCAGCCCCAGGAAGGGCTGTAACAGCTCTGAGAGAACAGCTGGGACCCCACTCCATGGAAACAAAAATAAATTACTTTGGCATGGGCCAAGGAAAGGGATCAGATTGTAGGATCTCACCTGTGAGAGATAATTCCAGTGTTGAACTTGGCTCATTAAAGCAGCAGATTCATGGCTAAAAAAGGACTCCTATTCCCCAAAACACTTTTCCCAGCTCACTGGAAAGGAGATGGAAGGAGCCTCTTGAACCATCCCAAAGGATGATTTACCTGCTGTTCAGAGCCCAGGACCTGGATCTTTATATTTCATTCTGTGTGAGCGGAGCTATAAATGATGGTTTAATAAAATACAGAATAATAAATATTAATTACTAATTTTAAACAATAACAATAAATCTATAAAACATAAAGTCAAATATAAAATGAAACTAAATTAAAATAAATACAATAAATAGTAAACAATGATAAATAATAAATTGAAATTATAAAAAATATGTAAGTATATAAAGCAATATAACACCACAATAGTATAATAATATGTAACATAATGATAATAATGGCTGTAAATGATGATTTTGGGGAGATGCAAAGCAGGCAAAAAAGGAATCCCAGGCTCAGGGAGTGCAAGCCCCTGGTTCCCCCATGGGTGATGCCTGCCCCACTTGCTGGTGTTTGCTCTCTCCCAGGTGCATGGCTGTGGGGAGAAGGCCAAGGCCCAGGCACGGCAGCGGATCAGCCGGGAAGGGTTCCTGTACCCCGGGAGCGGCTCCAAGGACAAATCCCTGGATCCCGCCAAGCGTGCCCACCTCCAGCGGCGCCTGGACAAGAAGCTCAGTGAGCTGACAAGCCAGAGGAAGGGCAAAAAGAAAGACAAGGAGAAATGAGGGACCTGAATCCTGCTTTTGGAACCTCAAAGTTGCTGCTCAGTCCCCCTCCCAGGGTAAAGCTGCAGTGCTGGGCCTGGGTGGAAGAGGAGGCTCCATTTTGGGGGGAAAATCTGGAGCTGGGAGCCTTTCCGGGCTGCAGGGCTGGGGCAGGGGAGGGAGAGCTGCTGTATTGTCCTGGCTGTCCCTGTGGACAGGGTGATGGATGCACTCAGAGCACGCTGGTGAAACGGGCATTAAACACCCAAAGCTGTCACTGTCACATCGGTCCCTGCAGCAGCAAATGATGGATGCCCGGGAGCAGGAGCGTGGGAGGCACCAAAAACCCTGGGTGACCCTGTGCTCCAGGGAGGATGACTGAGGAAATGGATGTGTCCCAGCCCAGAAGTCCTCCAGCACCACTTGGGACCTGGCCTGTCCACACTGCAGCCATCCCCTCCTTCCCTGGGCCGGGGGCTCATCCCTGTTCCAGGTGTGCCTGGGGATGGGAATAGGGTGGGGAAGGGGAGGCCTCGAGCCCAAACAGTGCTGGCATCACAAGAAGCTGCTCCAGCACAGTTCCCTGGGAGAGCCTTCCTGTGCCACTGCGAGGTCCCTCCCTCCTCACTGCTGCCTGTCCCTTCCCTGACGCTTCCCAGACCTGTCCTGCCCTTTCCACAGAGCTCCTTGGAGGCTGATTCCCACTGGGAAAGCCCATACGGACAGCAGGTAGAGCCATGTGAGCTTTTCAGGTGGGAGGGAGCCCTGTGTCCATCCTGGACCTTTTCCCAATTCTTCACAGAGGGTCCATCCATCCCACCCCCAAAATAGTTCCAGCAGCACTTTTTGTCCCCAGGATGAAGGAGAAGGTGCAGAGATGCCTCCAAATAGGAATGGCTGGAGAGGAGCAATACAAAAATGCCTAACCCACACATTCCCCATCATTTTGGGGTTAAACATCACAGATTCCAGCACCTGTGGGAGTTGCTCACTTCATCCCAAGTAAGGCTCTGCAGGGGGCAGGAGCTGCTGGACAGCCAAGGATTTCTGTGTGCATCTATTCCCAAACACTTGGCTGGGATAGCTAATAAGCAAATTTTCCCCAAAACGTGGTCTGTGAGTGAGAACTGACTGTGAACAGCTTCCCAGAAAAACTTCATCCTTCAGAAAACCTCATTCTTCAAACCCCTCCATCCTTGTCTTGTGCCTTCGTGCTGTGCATCATCCATGGAGGGATGGCACAGGCTCCCCTGGCAGCAGGACAGGGAGGCTCCAGGAGGGAGAAGTGGGGAGGAGGAACTGTGGGAGAAGGGAATCTGGGCATCAATGAGTGGAGAGGGGTGGGAGGAGCTGGAGTGGAGGGGGATGATGGAACAGGGACATCACAGCTCTGTCCGAAAGGGAAGGTCAGGATGGACAGATGGGAAGGGAAAAGTGCCACCAGCTCAGGGGATAACTCACCTTGGAGTTACTTTTTAATCAGGGAAAAACACATAAATGGCTCATTCACACTTTTTTCCCTGCTCAGATCATCCCAGCAGCCACATCCCAGCCTGTTCTGATCCTGTGGTGCCAGTTTCCTGGCACAGGGCCCCAAACACCCCCAGATTTCCCAGCCTGGCTTCCCACCAGCATCCTGCTGGCAGGGAAAAGCCAAGGCCCAGGCAAGGAGGGATGTGGCCCCAGTGCATCCTCTGCTCTCCAGCCTGTGCCATGAGGGGCTCCATCACCCTCCACAAACCAGAGTGGGAATTAGCTCCCCAAAAATCCCAAACCTGGCTTGGGTGAGAGCCCCAGCAGCAGACAGGATCCACACAGGCTTTTCCTCTCCCTTCTTCCTGGGCTTAAAAATGATGAAATTTGGGACCTTTCCCACCTGCCTTGGGTCACAAGGCCAAGATGTTCCTATCTATGCCCAAATCTTGGATAAAATGAGTTATAGGGTAAGTCATAGCCCAAGTCCAGGATTAGGGGCTGGAAAAAGCAGCCCCCAGTAGTGAGAGTTGTGTGAAGGAGCAGGAATTTGCAGTGCTGTCCTGAGGACTCTTGAGTTGGAAAAGGGGCTGGGATGGGAAAAGCTCCCCTGATCCTACTGGACCTTTAGGGGATGATTCCCAGCATGGATCTGACCTCAAACCCAAGTGGCTGGAAACCAAGTGGTTGGAAACCAATCCCTGCCTGTGCAGCCAGTGGAGACAGGCAGGGATTTACCGTGTGGGGGGACAGATGGGAGGAGGAGCCGTAGGTAACAATTGATTTTCTGCTGTTATTGCTCCCTTTTTCCATTCTCACTGGAAACATTCCAACCCTGGCACAGCGCGCCAAAGTCACTACAAAAGATCCTCTCAGGATCACCCCCCTCACGGTTCCCACCCAAAAACCACCTTCCAAAGGTGGTTGGAACACCCTCCCTGGCTCAGAGTCCACGTTGGAGGATTCCACAGGTTCCAAGGCTGTTGGGAGCACTCGGGAGCCGCGGTTTGGGGAGGTTCCTCCTGCTTTTGGTCCATTTCGGGCTCCTTTCCTGGGCAAGTCTGGCCCAGGTGTGCAGGGGTGACCCGGGCCATGCCCACGGAGCCGCTCTGTCCCTGCTCCGGGTGTTTTGGGCCCCTCAGCGCCGGCAGCTCGGCCCTGCGGCTGCCACCGAGTCCCCAGGCTCCGGCCTAATTCCTGCGGAGCGGGTGCCACATGGAGACGGGCTTGCGGAGCGTGGCCAGCATCTGGTTCCAGTGCGTGGTGCCCATGCCGCTGGCCGCCGGCCCGATCAGCACGTGGCCCGTGTTGTCCCCGCGCCCGTCCTCGCCGCCCTCGGCCACCGTCACGCGCAGGGACAGCTCCTGGGGGCACGGGGCTGTCACCGCCCTCTCCGTGGGGATGTGCACCCACCGTGCATCGCCACACGGCCCTCTGTGCCCCCACCCCCTTCAAACCCAGCCCCTGCTCCTGAGAGCCCCCAAAATCCCTACAAACCCACCCTCTTACACATCCCCTAAATCCATATTTGTCCCTGTCCACATACCAAACCGTCCCTGTGCACCCAACCCACGCATCCATATCCTCCCCAAGAGTGCCCCACACACATCCCCCCTCCAGCAGCCCTTTCCACACATCCACACCTCTCCAAACAGCCCCCACGCATCCATATACCCCACAACAACCCCCACACTTCCATGTACCCTACAACAGCCCCCTCAGATCCACCCCAAACCAGACCCACACACCCACAACACCCTCAGCTCCCAGAACCCCACACCCCCAGGAGCTCCCCACTGGTGGGTTTGGGGAGCTTGAGGAGCACTGGGATGTGCTCCCCCTTTCCAGCTCCCCCAGACCTGGAGCACGATGGCCGGCACGGAGAAGATCATGGCCTCGTTGAACACGGGGTTGGTGTCTCCCCTCTTCACCGCCGTCTTCTTCTTGCTGATCTTCCTCCCGTCCTGCAGCAGGTACACCTTGACGAAGGGATCTGCTCGGAGGGCAGGAGAGGGATCAGTCAAGGGACCAGTCACACGTGTCCCCAGCTATGTGGAGAAAGTAGGGGGACCCTTTCTGTCCTCACAGGGATCCGCTCCCGAGTAGCAAACGGGATAAATCAGGACAAACCCCACCATGGAGCGCCCCTCACCTCACCTGCAGTCACCTTCCCATTGCTCCACACGAGGTTCTTGGCTTTGACCACCACCACCGTGAGCCGCTCGGCCGTGGGCAGGTAGCTCAGGGAGAGCAGGATCTCCCCCACCGTGTCCACCGCCTGTGGGACACAACTCCCTGTTCACACCTCGCTGTCCACCAGCACTGCAAGTTTCCTTCTGCTGAGCAGCTCTCAGGCCACTCTTTCCCAGTCTTACAGCATAAATCCTGCCCTCCCCCCAAGTTACTATGAAACATGCTGCCTGCAAGTAGGTGTACGCTTAGGTATCAGCTGTGAACATGGTAAATCATTGAAATTTTATAATAAGTACTAATCAGTACTAGAATCTCTTAGGACTGGAGCCTGGTTCATCAGCTCTTACAAGTATAAAACAGAGCACTCAAAGTGAAACCCCTTGCTTTGCCGCTAAACCACCCCCACTTGAACTTCCTTCAGAATTCTTCTTTTTCCTTTTTCCTGTATCTTTTACTGCTGTTTCCTTTCTCCTCCCCGTTTATCCTCAACACCCCAAGAGAAGAGCAAAATTCCCTAAACATTCCTCCAGCATCTCCCAGCGCCCAAACTCCGAGGACGCAAACACGCCCCGCTGTGCCATCCAGGACACGGGGGATGCTCCTGGCTCACCTTGTTGGTGTCCTGCAGGTAGAGCCAGGCGTTGAAGGGACGCGTGGCCAGCTCCAGGTCAGAGAGTTTGAGCTCGGCCACGCCGGTGCTGACGCTGCGCTCGTCCTCGTCGACGCCAAAGACGGAGAAGCGCAGGCTGTTCTCCTCCAGCGCCGCCGGATCCAGCGGCACCGAGAAGCGCTCGTCGAACGCCACCGAGTAGGAGCTCCTCTGGATCTGCCACGGGAGGGGGGATAGCCCTGGACCTCTATTGGAACTCAAAATCCTGGAATATCCAGCCCTAAACCCCGGGAATTTCAGCCCCAAAATCTGGGAATTCTGGCACAAAATCTGGGAATTCTGACACGAACTCTGGGACTTCCAAGCTTTGAAGTCTTAGAATTCCAGCCCAAAAATCCTGGGAATTTCAAACCCAAAATCTTTGGAATTTTTTCACTCAAACCCTTGGAATTCTAGCAAGGGGGTTTTGAG
>WBND01000310.1:858536-973000 GCA_013398595.1 Tychaedon coryphoeus | reverse complement strand
GGGCTGAAATTCCCAGGGGTTTGGGGCTGAAATTTCCAGAGTCTTGGGGCTGAAATTCCCGGGGTTTAGTGGAGCTGCATCCCTGCTCCGCCCCATCTCGTGGGAATTGTGAGGAGTGCAGGGAGGGCACGCCCCATCCCATAGGGATGATTTATCCCCGACCTGACCGCAGCAACTGCTCAGCCATTGGGGTGGAAATCGGGGCTGTGACCTCCCCCAGTGCGTGTTAATTCTTTTAATTAGAGAATCAGCCTTGGCCCAGTGCTCTCAGACACATCCCAGGCCCCTGGGAGTGTGGATGCTCATCCAGCTTGGCCATGTCAGCCAACAGGATTTATGGTTACAAGGTGTAACCCCAAGCCCTTCTCCAAGCAGAACCAACTCCCAGGGGGAATGAGGCCTTTTGGCTGACGTTGTCCCTGTGTCACATTGTTCCCTGGGAGCAGAGGCAGCAGCAGCTCCCATGGCTCATCCTGCAGGTGCTGATCCCAAAGAACTGGCCGAGGGGAAATGCTCTGAAATCGTGGGTTTAGGGATTTATTTTCCCCTACTCCAGCCCTGTTTCAGTATCCAAGATGTCATAGGCAAACAGGACTTTGTCCCAAGGGATGGAAGCCTTGGATAGCATGGAGCAAAGCAGATCCACCAGCTCCCCAAAGCCACCCAAATCCGGGTGGAGAAGGGACCCCTCTGCCGGGCTGTTCCACCCCAAAAGGCCCCCAGGAGAGGGCTCATCTCCCCCAAGGACTCTCTCCTGTCTCAGTTTGCTCCTAACCCTGCTCCATGAAGGACACAAAGGCAGCACCTGCCATTCCTGCTCTCCCACTGGATTCCACCAACCTCCAGAGTCCTGGGGGATTGAAGTTCCTCTGTATGAAGAGTAGATTTTAAAGCCCTACAGATTTTACAGACTGTCTGTCTGCAGCCCACGCTGTATTTTGGGAGCTTTGGATCAAGTACAACCAAACAGGAGCTGCTATTTAAAATCCCTCCAGAAGGACTGGGGGGAAAAAAAGCAGCTGGGCCTTTATCCATGGCCTTGGGGCAGCCAAGGAGCTAAATTTTGCTGGTGAATTATAAATAATGACGCTAAATAATAAATATCTCCAGAGCATAAATAAAGAGCCAGACATTTGGATGGGAAAATGGTCTAAAAGGGCACTGTGGAAATATTTAGGAGGCAGCAGCTCGTTTGTGTGGATGGAGCAGCACCTTCATCCCAGAGGAGAGGTGCTTTAATGGGATGAAAATTCCCACCCCTTGCTGGAATATCCTGATTAAATCAAACTGACTCTGCAATAAAGGAGCTGTTGGAAGAAAACTGAGGCTCCTGCTTTCCAAAAGCAGCTTTTGAGGCACTTGAAAAGAGAGGTTTTGCCCCAGATCCAACTCCAGTTGTGGCTGTCAGCGCTGCCACATGGATTTTCCACTGTCACGTCCTTTGTGGGGAGGGAAAAGCATTGGGGCTGCTGTGGAAAGGAGAGGGGACTGTAGGGACTCAGGGGACCGTGGGGCCATGGCAAGACAGCAGCAGCACCAGCCCAAACTGCCACTGCCACCCAAATCCCACCCCAGGCCGCTTCCTCCACATACCACAGTGCCCTTTCCACAGCAGGGACAGTCAAGCAGGAAAACCTGCCACCAGCCATGCTCAGAGATGACAAAGTCAGCCCAAATCCCAGCCAAGGGGGAGACATTCCTGCCTCTGCCAGGTTTCTGATGTGCAAACCCACCTGGGACACCCCTAAAAATCCCCTGTCAATGCAGAGCTCTCTGCTCCCAAATCCCATCACTGCTGTGGGGGAGTAGAGACCCCCCCCAAAATCCCATGTTGAGCACATCCAGCCTTGGACTCCCTGCTCCCAAACCCCACCACTGCCTTGGGGGAGCTGATATCCCCCAAATCCTGTTCCAACCATTTCTGATCCTGGCATGCCTGGAGCTCCCTGCTCCCAACCCCACCACTGCCTTGGGAATGTGGCCAAGGGACGCTGCCACCCAAACCCCCGGGCTCATGCACGTGTGCAGAGCAGTCCGTGGCGGGGTCTGGGTGGGAATGAGCGGCTCACCCGGGAGATGCCGACGATCTGCTCGGCCGGGAGGAGGCTGATCCGCATGAAGCAGGACTCGAAGCGCGCATCCTCCTTCTCCAGCAGGTCCTTGCCCTGCAGCAGCGTCACGTGCAGGGCGGCCGCCCTCCCGTCGTACTCCATGCACACCTCCACCTGCCCCACCGTGAAATCCTGCCCGAAGTTGTTCCCGATGGACGAGATGGAGTTGAGGGAGTCGGCCGAGATGGATTTCCGCAGGGGGCCGTAGTGGGCCAGGCCCAGGTCTCTGCCCATCAGCTCCAGGCTGCCCAGCTCCTGGATGCTCTCCAAGGTGTCCTCTGCCCTCAGGCTGCTCTTGCGGGACGAAGAGCTCCGACCTGGCGCCCGCTGCGAGCCCGGGGCCAGCCCTCGCTGCCAGGGAAAGGAAAGCAGGCGCTGCCATCGCATCCCATCGCATCCCATCGCATCCCATCCCATCCCGTCCCGTCCCGTCCCATCCCATCCCATCCCGAGCCGGACAGCTGGGCTTCTCCGCCGCCTCCTTGGATGCATCCCGGCCCCTGCCTGGCCTCAAGCTGCCGCGGCAGCGAGCCCGGAGCTTCCCGCAGCTCCCAAAAGCTCCGACAGCACCAGGCTGCTGCCTGTGGCCGTTCCCCCCATCGCAGGGGGATCCAGCAGGTATTCCCACCCCTCCAGCATCCCGCGTGCTGCAAAGGGAAGGAGACAAACGCAGCTTCCTTCCCCCCTTACCTTGTTCCTGAGGTCCGGGCACGCCGCTCCGTACTTCTGCTCCAGGTACCGATAGTCATAATTGGGGAAGGGGGAAGGGGCCGGGTAGCTCCCGGAGCGCCAGAGCTTCCACAGGTTGATGGCTGCGATTCCCAGCAGCGCCAAGGCGCCGGCGGCGTAGAGCCCGATCTCCCACCGCGGCGGGCTGGAGGCCACTGCAGGGAACAGGGGGCTCCATGAGCCGCTCGCAATCCCGGGAATGAGCCTCCGGCCTCGGCCGCTTCCACGGCTCCCAGCTCCAAGGATGGGATGGGATGGGCCGAGGGGGGATAAACCGCAGCTCCCACCCGGGGGGCTGCAAACGGGTCAGACAAAGGCTCCGCCAGCCAAAAAACGACAGCCCAGGCTGGGCTTTCCCGGGAGAGGAAGTTCTCCTGTGTCCCAGCCCCGCTTCCCAGCAGGAGCGCCTGTGTCACTCCCGAGGTGCCGCGGGTGCCTCTGCCAGCTGCGGCTCTGTCCCGCTGACAGCTGTGCCCAGAGCACACCTGCATCCCCCTCGGCCCAGCTGCTGCCTGGGGAAGAGCCGGGAGCAGGGAAAATCCAAAGGAAAAGCTGCTGGAAACAGGCAGAGCCCCGCGGGTGCCGCCGGAGCGAGCGGGGAGGGAGCGCCGGGCTCGGTTCCTGCTGCATTGCACCAGCCTCCGTCACTCCCGCACCGAACCGGCACCAGCCGGCCCGTGCGGCACCGCCACAGCGGCCAGGAGAGGATTCCTCATCCCGGAGCGCTGCCGGGGATCATCCGGCACCACCACGCCGCAGCGCTCCCTCCTTCGGAGCCGGAAAAAGCCCGAAGCCAGGCTGAACTCCCACATCGCATCCGAGCGCAGGGACAGCCTGCTGCTCCCCCCAGCCCTCCTCCAGCGGGAGCAGCAGAAGGAGCTGCGTATTCGCATCCCGGGAGCAGCCCACAGGTTAAAAACTGGGATGGGACCCGGGTCCTGCTTCACCCACCCCGACCCACACCCCTAAAGGGCTCTGCTTTATCCCTGCATCCCGCTAAGGATGCTGTGGGAAGCAGTTGGAGGTTTCCCGTGCCAGAGCTCCCGGGCTCCTGCTATGGTGGAGAATCGGGAATAAAACTGGGAATGAAAATTAAAATCTTTTACTGGCTCCTGCCTCTGAGGAACTCCGAGTGCAAATCCCAGCTGAACTGGAACCTGCTTCCCCCTCACTCCTGCCCGTTTCCGAGGGCTGAGCACTCACGTTGGAAAACTTGGGAGGTTTTAAGGATTTTACTCTGGTTTTAGGAAACAAAACCCAGCGGGCACGTGGAGCAGAGAATTCTCCCCATGGAAAGCAGCGAGGATCAGCCAACCCTTCCCCTAAAGAACCTCGGTGTGAGCGCCAGCAGCCCCAAACCCTTCCCGGGCTCCCTGGGGAGGACTCACCACTGAAGCGGGATCTGCTTACGTGCCCAGTGTCCATGGCAAACGCTCCCTGCGAGCGGGACAGCCTGGAATGCACGAGACACAGCGTTAGGATGAAGGGGAAGAACTCAAAAATTGAATGCCTTGGGATTTTCCAGCAGGGATGCTCCATCACTGCTCCCCCTCCATCTCCCCCGGCCTTGGCTCCTCTTCCAGGAGCTGAGCAAACGCGCTGAAGCCTCTCAGCCACCAGGCAGGAGCTGAAGGAGGGACAGGAACCCTCGGGAAGGGGCAGAGCCGCTCGATTAACCTCGGGAGCCTTTGAACAGGCGACATTCCCAACGTCTCTGTGTGTGGACATCCCCCCTCCAGGAGCCCTCAAAGCCCTTTGCGGCTTTCCAGCTGAAATCTTCCTTTGCCTCCTGCAGTTTCCCAGCCTCTCCCGAGGCTTTGTCCTGGCCCCAGCCGAGGGGGGCAGCCCCGTTTCCCCATTTTGGGGTCTCTGTGAGGTTTAGGGGATGTTGTTCCCCAGGAATCAGCTCCTGCAGCAGGAAAGCTCCATTGCCTTCCCCCCAGAAAGGGTTTTTCTCAGTCAAGTCAAAAGCAAGCTGCTCTCCCAGGCAGATCCCAGGCACCATGGATGCTCAGGGGATTTATCCAAGCTACTGCTGCTATGAAAAGGGGGCTTTGGGATCCCCAAAAACACCCAACAAGCAAATCCAATGGGAACTGGCCAGCACCTCTTGTTCCCTGGCATCCATGCCAGGGCATCACACACCACAGAGAGCTGGTGGGATCCCACAGAAGCCCACGGGGACACAACCTCAGCACTGCAGCCCCCACACCTCCCTTAGAGCCCCCCAGCCCTTCTCCAGAATTCCCAAAACCCACTCACAGAGCTGGATTGGCCCTGGACAGATGGCTCTGCAGTATTGGGGCCTCACCTTCCAGCTCCCCTCGGGTGCTCACAGCCTCAGGCACTGCATGGTTTTGGGGATCAACTCCCCCCAAAACCACGCAGGCTTGGATTGTAACAGGTAAAAGTGGGAATTTCACAGCATGGAATATCAGCTGTGCTGGCTTGACCCCCTCTGCAAGGGCACATCCTTGGGATAACAGGAGGAAGGGGAGCCCTAAATGCAACCCAAAGTGACAGGGATGCTGGCATGGGGCTGGGAGATGTCCAGTTCCTCCCCACCCTCCTCCCTCTGGCACAAATCTCCCTGTGCAATGGATAAACCAGTCCTACCCTGGCTGAGAACGTGCTGAGCTCATGTTATGGCCTGAGCTCAGCTCAAGGCCACTTTGCTGAAAATTCACATCTTAACAAAGCAACGTGATGGACATTTACCCTAAACTGCCCCTTCTTATGCCCTGAAAAACTCCCATGCCCAAGCAAGGCGCTCTGTTCCTCTCCCTACTTCCCAATTATTTTTAATATGAAAATAGCAAAGTTTTCAGGACTGACTTTCCCTGCAGGAGGACAAACATCCCCTTTAAACCTCCTCCATCTCTTCCCAGTTTCTTCTGGAAATTAGAAGGAATTTCTAATTTTTCTTTCCTTTCAGAGCTTCTGCCCCCAAAACCTCCCTCTGTAATGAGCTCTAAGCAGTGAGTTAAGCAGATTTCCAAGGCATCACCTGGAAAGAGACTGCAGTGCACAGCACTGGGATGAAACCCAGAGGTATTTTCCTATTAGGAAAACAGCATCAATCTCTCCTGAGTGAGGAAACGGGGGTGGAGGTGCTCGGGGAAGGATTTATGGCTTTTTTTCTGTTAACTAAGCTCTTCCCTGGAGCATTGCACAGAGCTGCTCTGACATCCCCCTGACCTGCTGCTCAAATCCCTGGGAAATCAAGCCTGAGGGAAGTGAAGGGGCAGCCCTCTCCCACTGCTGGCAGCTCAGGGATTGATGGATTTTTCACCCACAGGCCTCAAGATCAGGCTGCAGAGCCCTGGTCTGGGGTGCAGAGAGCCAGAAAGGGGTGAAGAGTCCCAGGTTTGGGGTGCAGAGCCCTCTCCATCCATCCCAACACCTCAATGCCAGGGTCAGGGCAGCTTCATTTTCCTTGGGAGCTGCTGCAGAGCTCAGGTCCCTTTTCCTGCTTGGAGGGATAATAAAACAGCTCAACGAAGGAGAGAAAAACAGCATCCAAGCCACCTGGAAAAGGGGGTCCCCCAGCCCTCATGGGGTTGTCACCTCACTGCTGCCAAGGCCAAAGGCACAGAAACCCCAATTGCTGGTCCCAAAGCACCTGGACCAACCCGGCTACGACCCCCNCCCTCATGGGGTTGTCGCCTCACTGCTGCCAAGGCCAAAGGCACAGAAACCCCAATTGCTGGTCCCAAAGCACCTGGACCAACCCGGCTACGACCCCCCCGAGCACACTGCAGCTCCCAAACATCCCGATCCAGGTTCCAGCGATCTCCCTGCTCATCCTCCCTCCCTGTCCTGCCCCGGACAGCCGTGGCCGGTGTGCTGAGCCGGGCTGAACTCAGCCCAGCGGTGGTGCCGCTCCTGCAGCGCTGCTCTGCCCCTTCCATCCCTCTCCAGCCCTGCCTGGCCTCCATCCGCAGGGCACGGAACCGGGATGGAGTTTGCTCCCGGCACCAACAAAGGCGCATCCCAAACTTGCCAAAACAGAAGGATTGGGGCTCTGCTCTCACCCATCGCCCTCACGTCGCACCCAAACCCCTGCCCCCCGCGCTTTACCTGGACAGCACAAATCCTCAGGGATCCGCGGGGACTCCCGGGCGGCCCCGGCATCCGCCGAGCTGTGTCCGCTCCCACGGCGGAGGGGGGACCCTGCCACCCCCGGGGCCCGGGGCAGAGCCCCCCGGGGTCCCCGAGCTCAGCCCCGGGCTCCACGGGTCTCCCCAAGCCCGGGACGCTTCCCGGCCGCGGGGAGCGGGCCGAGCCCCCCGCCGCTGCCCGGGGGTCCCTGCGGGAGCAGAGCCCAGCCCCGGGATGCGGGATGTCCCCCCCGAGCCGGGATGCTTCCCGGAGCTGCGGGACCGGGAGCGGCTCCGCTCCCTCGCCCAGCCCAGCCCGGGGCGGAGCCGCCGCTCATCCGTGCCATGAGCTGGGCGGTCTCTGCGCTCCCCAGACCCTCCCCGGGCTCGGCTCGGCCCAGCCCGAGCCCCCGGCACAGCCTGGGGACCCCGCGGGTCTCTCACTCTGGTTTGCCTGCCAAGATCCCAGCTTTCCTGAGGAGCTTGCCATAAAAAAAACCAAACAGACCCCTGCAAACTCACCCCAAATCCCAGCCAGGAGTGAGGAGGGGCAATGCCAGATCCCTCACCCCACACCGCAGACCCTCTGCTGTGTGCTTGCCCACACCAGGCTTCCCCAAATCCCCAAATCCCACTTCTCAGGGACTCCCTGGTCCATCCCATCGCATCTCTGTATCTCCAGCTGCTCCTCCCCACGGACCCTGACGAGTGTTTCTCTTATGTCCCCTCCCCTTGTCCCTCAAAGGGTGCAGAGCCCCTTGGGGTCTCTGGATCAGCCCAATCCTTGGGTTCTCCCTTGTCCCAAACAGCTTCCAGCTGTGCATCCCTCCTGGCCACAGGGACACCTGGGGCTGTCCAACAAGGTCTTGGCTTTGGATGTTCCTAAGAAAAAACATCAGATCCTCTTCCTCTGCAGCAGAAAGTGGAACCTTTTGGGATGTGGCCCCTAAAAAGCCCCTTGGACAGTTTGTCTCCATGCCCACACCATGACCATTGGAAAGACAGTGCCTTCACACCCTCCTGTGGGATCTTCCCTTTCCCTGCCTTCATATCCATGGCTACAGCCACCTCACTTTAAAGTCAGGCAGCTTCCAGGGCAGCAAGGAGAAATTTCAGACAGCAGGGGAAACACTTCGCTTGGAGAAATGGAATAATTGCAATTTTGTGGAGAAAAAACACCCACACAACCTGAGAAAAGGTGGGGTCAGAGGCCACGGAGCAGTGTGAAATTCCAGAGGACCTGTAACTCCCAGGAACACCCACATTCAGCCACAGGGACACTCTATGCTGGCTGCAGGCTCCCTGCTCTGAAAAGATCCAGGGAGGGCAGCACTGGGAGATGCTCCCATGATCTTCCTGGTAGGAAGTTGGTTTTTCAGGCAGATAACACAGCAAGTTTTGACTATACCAAAAACACTGCCTGGGTGGGAGAGCTGCCTCTTCCAGCAGCCAAGGCTCCTTTCCATGAAGCTTCCTGGCTCTTCCTCTGGGTACAGGTGGAAAAGCGCAGGCCATGGTCCTTCCCCACTTCCCAAAGCTCCTCTGCATCCCCAGGGACATGGCAGGATGTCCCTCTACAGGACAGCCTGGGATGCAGCATCCTCCTGCAGGGCACCTCAGGGCTCACCACTCCAGACTGGGCAAAAGTGACCCAGAGCTGTTCCAGATGGGATTGGATCAGGCTGAGGTTTGGAAATCTCCTAGTTGGGCAGCCTCACACAGACACAGCTCACCTATTAAAATCCCCTCCCTTCTAAAGCAAACACTTACCTTGTACCTTACAACGCACACCTTTACGGGTGTGCCCACAGGTGGGAGACCTGCTCCAGGTGAGCTGGACGCTCCTGTGTGGAAGCAGGAGCCAGACACCTCTGCCCTCTCCACAGGGAGGGTGCCATTCTAGGCCATGCCAAATGTTATTCCCATGAGCACTCTTGGCTTCCTTCCATCTCTTCCCTAAGAGGCTGCTTTGAGCACTGCTCTGAGACAATCACAAAAGGATTCCTAAATCCAGGTGAGTTTGCAATGACCAGAGCCCACCTTTTTCCCTGAAAACCTGGACACATTCCTCACCTCAATGCCCAGCATCCATCCACCCATCCTGTGTGCTGGAGGGGACACAGCCCGAGCCCCCTCAGCCCCCTGGCTCTGTGTGTGAGGTGACAGGACCACAGGCACACATTGTCCCAAAGGACAAACTAGCACACAGAACTACATGGACAGGATCCAGACTATCCCTGGGATCTCCTGGATGCAGACAGATGAGTCAGTCGTTCATGTATGAGGCCAGAGTTCCCAGATCTTTCTGGATATTCCTCACCAGGTGTTGCCAGTGCAGGTAAGTGCAGGCCCTTTGGTGGGAGGGGGGTGCAGTCACCTGGCCACCTCCCCAGCTGGGGATTCCCAACTTCCAGACTGCCCATTGCCCACTTTGTATAGGTGGAAAGTATTTGAGACACTAAAGCTGGGGATGCTGGCTGTCATTCTCATACAAGACCAAAGCAGATTAAAAACCCAGATGTGTGCTGGGCAGCAGCTCTGCAAGCTCCTGCCATTTCCCAAGTTTGGGGCTGCACTCTTGGAATTGTACTGTGGTGCTCGTGTCATTTTCTTCTGGATAAACACTTCCCTGAGAAACAGCCAGATTGGATTAAGCAGTGACAGGATGACGTCAGTGCCCAGGACAGTGATGCGAGGGCTCGGAGCAGAGGATACAGAATCCATGAGGATCAGTGGAGCTCTCACATTTGGAATAATGACCTGGGGAAACAAAGCAGCCCAGGCTCCCAGCTCCCTTTCCAGGATGCTGAGTCACCAGCAGAAACACTGCCTGGCTCAGATGCTCCCTGGCTGTGCCGTGCTTGGCCTGGGCCTGCTGCTGGCAGTGGGGACACGGATGGGGGTGTGACACTGCAGGCATCAGCTCTCCCAGAAAGCCCTCACTCTGGAGCTATCCTGGAAGGAACAGGGCAGTGACAGAGGGCGGCAGAGCCCAGAGCAAACCCCCTGCGGTGAGGACACAAACCCAGCCGAGGATAAAGCAAAGAACTCCAGACTGACGGGACACTCCCAGTGTCTGCTTGTGACACATTTTACTCCGCAGAGCGAAGGCAGCTTGACCTTTCTCACTTCACCTTCCCTCACATTTAAGAGATGACCGAGACTAAAAGAGAAATTAGAAATAAGACTAAGGAGAAGTTGTCTATCTCCCCGGAGCTGGGACACAGCACCCACGTGCCGCAGGCCACTCCGGGACGTTGGAAGTCAGTGGGATGCCCTGTGGAGGGGCTGGAACAGCAGCGTAGTGTGGTACATCCTGTGCAAGGAACGCAGCTTGGCCACGCATCCCCGTGTACCCGGTCACCTCGCTGAACGCTTCACCCAATCCTCCTCCACAGCTCCAGGTAGTTCCAGCAGGAAGAACACAATTCCTTTCCCGTGCCTGGTCTCTGTACACTCCAAAACAAGTGTTCCTAATGCCCAAAGGCCCCACGGAGCTCTCAGTCCCCTGGGAATGGAGCAGCAGATCCCTGTGTGCCGTGCTCTGAGCCCCATCTCCACACCTGGCTCCGAGGAAGAGGCGCAGCACCCGGCGAAGGCCCCGCCCCCGCGCGGGGTCAGCGCTGACCTCCCTCCACAGCCTTCCTCCAGCCCTGCCCAGTGACAGCAGGAGAGAGGGGGGCTGTGTCAGTGCCATCCTCCCCCGAGAGGACCCCCACACGCTGGAACGCTAACAATGACAATTAGGAGTTAGGTAGGATAAGGTTGGGACTGTGCACCACGAGTTCCTGTCAGCCCCGTGTCCGCGCTCAGAGCTTCCTCTCCCGCAGTTTGCTCCCGCTGGGCTCCTCCAGCAGGGCTGAGTGTCCATCCCCGTTGCTCAGGCATTTGTCCTTCTCGTGCCTGTGCTCCTGCTTCTGCCGCCGGATCTCCTTGTACCGCAGGGTGATGTCCCTGCAACACACACAGCACACAGCTCCAGCTGCAGGAAGAACGGCAAGGAAAGCTCTCTGCACGGAGCTTCCTGGGGATAACAACTCACTGGAGCCTCTGGCTGGGCATTCCTACAACTGCTGATGGCATTGATTCATTGGCAGTTTGTGTTTCTGGCTGGTGGCCTGGCTCTTCCCACCTCTGCCAGAGCAGCCAATCCTGCAGGAGCAGCCACTGCTGCTCCCTCTGCACAGCACTGCACTTCAAACAATCGTGGAATGGTCTGGGTTGAAAGGGGTCCTAAAGCCCATTCCATTCCACCCCCTGCTGTGGCCAGGGACACCTTCCACTATCCCAGGCTGCTCCATCCAACCTGGCCTTGGACACTCCCAGGGATGGGGCAGCCACAGCTTCTCCTGTGCCAGGGCCTCAGCACTCTCATTTTTCCCCACACCACCTCTAACCTGCTCTCTGTCAGTGTGGAGCCATTGCCCCTCTGCCTGTCCCTCCAGCCCCTCATATGCAGAGTCCCTCTCCAGCTTCCTTGTGGGTCCCTTCCAATACTGGAAGGCTGCTAATTCCTTAGGCCCTGTGCAGCTGCTTTCCACGATCCAGACAGGAAACTGCCAGCATCAGGCCCAGAGAACTCCCTGTTTATTTCAGAACTCGCAGCCACCCAGGAGAGCTGTGCTCTCTCCCCAGGCAGTCCCAGGGAGCACATTTGAGGATGGGGTTGAACAAATCCTCCTAAAACCCTGGCCAGGCCCAAATGCAGCCCCACCCACCGAATAAAGAAGCGCCAGGCTGTCCAGGTGAGCACCAGGATAATCCCCAGGATCCAGCACTGGGTGATGTAGAAGGGCAGGGAGAGGGTGAGCGTGTAGGGATCGTACTTGACGACGATCAGGAACTCCGTGGCAGTAATAGCAGCAACCAGCCAGGCCTGCTGGCCCAGCTTCTTGTGGAACTTCCTGCAGGAGAAACACACACAAAAACATTTCATTGCTGTAAAATCAGGGATGTGGAGAAATCTGCACGAAAAGGCAGCTGGGGCAGTGACTTCATTCAGCTTTGCACAGTCCTACAAGTCTAGTTCAGATCACACATGCACTAAGGCTTTGCAGGATGACATCTCAGAGGCTCTAAAAGCAAGGAAAGTTCAACTTCATCACCACACAATGCAGGGAAGTGTCCCCATTCCCAGGTAAATGATTCTCTGACCGGCCTGAAAACAGCTGATGTTCAGGGTATGGTTCAAAACAGGAGCTTCTCACACATGAGGCCCAGAGCCACATTTGACACCAATTTGTAGTTCAAGCTACACCAAACCATCCAAATAAATTGGGAAAAAATATGGAATAAATCAAGTGTAGGTGATTGCTGATGCAGAGGGGACAAGTGCATTCCATCTTAAATAGTATCCTGCCTGGATCAGCTCAGATGAAAGAGCTGCAGAAACTGCTCCAGGTGGTGACAGATTAAATGGGCAGAGACCAGCCCTAACCCACATGCAGAGAGATGAAAAGAAGCAGCAGATCTCTCACAGGGAATTCCAGTTGCTGGGATGATGAAGGCAGCTTTCTGCTCTGCTGGGCTGCTTCCTCCTCTGCCATCCTTTCCCTGACAACAGAATCAAAGATACCTCCAACACAAGAGCTGGGCAGCCCCTAAGGCTGCCAAGGAAGAGAGTTTCCTGCCCTAATACTCAGGAGAGATGCAAAAGATTGTTCTTGTGATGAAGGACATAAAAATTCACAGCCTTGATGCAGACTCCTTGGAGGTGACAGGAAGATTCCAAACAGGAATGTGTGACTAGGTCAAATGCTACTAACACATCAAGACATTCCTAGTCAGGAACACTTCACACATCCAGTCCTTGGGAACTTGGAGGCAGCATGTGGTGTGTGAGGGCTGGAGAAAGTCCCAGAAGAGGGGTGAAGCTATCACAATTCCAGGCACTACACTGTCACCATGCTCAGCCCAAGGTCCTGCAAGCAAAGCCCCAGACCTGCCTGTGGATACTCAGAATGCTGAATGGGAAAAAGCTGGAATTTCACTGCTTTCTAGACCAAACATTGCAGGGCTGGATGAAGAGACGTCATCAGTTCATCCCAGACAAACCCATCATCACCAGACAAGGCAGACAGCCACGTTTTTGCCAAGGAAGGGCAAAATCTTTGAGCATTAAGAGTTTCCAAAAGGAAAAAGTCAGCAAGGTTTCCTATGTGATGTAAGTTGGGAGTCTCTGGTACATTGCCAGCAGGAATAATGCACTGACTTTTTAAAATACAACCATGGTGCAAATCATGCTTCCCCTGCTCTTCCCCTACAGAACACCATGGGAAGAATCCTGAAGGATCCTTGGTTTGAAATGATGTGAAAGTGAAGCTGGTACATGGGGGCAGATCCTCTCTGCCTGGATGGCCTGGAGTGCAGGAGGGAATCACAAAACCCTCTGCAGAGAAGGTACCAGGTAAGAGTGGGTGCTCAGCTCTGCCCTTCTGCAGGAGCAGCCTGATGTCAGCTCTGGGGGGCATCAAGCAGAGCCAGGAACCCCAGGATGTGGGGGCAGTCACCTCCCCCAGCAGGGAAGGTGGTGGCAGTGATGGGGATGTGCAGCTCGGGGTGAGCAGCTCCAGCTCATGGAAAGAACGGCAACAATCGGAACCAGGGATGAGGCACTGTTTGGGATGGCTCTCCCAAAATCCAGTGTTATGCCACGTGGTTGAACTGAGGGCAAAGGAGCTTTTCCACCCCCACCACAAGAAGATGAATGGTGCTAAGGAGAGGAGCTCTGCAGAGAGGCAGAGGCTCTTACCTGTGAGTTGGAGGCACGTCCCAAACCAGTAGGTCCAACACCAAGGGCAGGGCATCCTGCCCCTGCGGAATGTCCTGAATTCCGACTAAGCAATGTGGGCTGGCCCTTCTTCCCAGCTCTAGGAGTCAAAGCCTTGCAAGGGAAACTGATCTTCAGACCATGTTGGAACCCTAAATTCTGAACACAGACACTTTTTTGGTCAGCAACAGACAATGAACACCCCTGGAAGCCAGGTGGTGCCTTAGGCTGAGGATGTGGGCTCAGGCAGGTTGTGACATTAAAAGAAAAGGTGATTTTGAGAACAAAGCTTTCTCAGCTCTCACATGGTCTGCAGAAACAAAAGCAGCGAGGACAGATATGATGCTGAGGTGGGAACAGTCTCAAGTACATGCACTGCTGTGTGTGGGGCCTCACCTGCAGCACATCCTGCTACTGAGGGCCTCTGACCTGCAAGAGGATGCCAGGAGAGCTCCAGAGAGCTAGGGGGAAGACAGCTCAAGGAAAGAAGTGCCTTTAAGAACCACATTTTCTTAGTCTGGGCCCTAGTGTCCTCAGAGGGCACATCCAAGGACTGCAGTTCCTGGCTCTTGGTCTGGAATCCGGAGCACAGCGCTCCTCTGCCCACAAGCCAGGGGCACTCCAGCTCATTTCCACATTCCCTTCTCCACAGAGAGATCATTTACCAGCCACTGAGGTTAACACAGAGCACACACAATGCCCTTAACAACAGCTGCTCTCTGACCAGGGGCCATGAGAGTGGTACCTCCAAAACAAAAGAACACCAAGCAGATGCTTTGGGATCAGGCCTTTTTTGTCCCTGACAAGCTGAACTGGTGCCCGAGATGGATGCCAGCAAGCTGGAGCAAGTTCAAAACAAAGCACGTGGAGCTGGACATGGGGAGTGCAGAGAGGTGGGGCTTACGGGTCGTCCATGAAGTCGTAGATCTCCCTCATGGCCACTCCTCCCACGTTGACAAAAAACACGAGGCGTAGCAGCACCAAGTAGTGTTCAGGGGGCATCCACAGCACAAACTTCAGGTAAAACGTGTTCAGCTCTGCCAATAAAAACTGGGAGAAGGGACATTGGAGTTACACTTGGAAAATACCACTGGATGAAGCCTGGAATGCCCCTCTCTCCCTGAATGGCTGCCCCCGTGCATTTCTCAGCCCTGCTCAGTATCACCAAGTGAACCATCAGCACCAACCCAAAACCAACTGGGTTTTTAAACATTTCCTCTATGTTGGAAGAGGCACTAAAAATCACAACAAAAAGCTGGACAAGCAAAAAATTGCTTGTCAAATTTCAAGCAAGTTTTTGAACTTCAAACAGAGAGCCCAAAGTACCTGCACAAACACTCTCGAGATCTGAGGACAAATCCCAAAAGCACAGCTTTTCCTTTGCCTGTCCTTTAAAACCCAGCTGAGGGAGCCCTACCATAACAAGAGGCATGAGCTGCACATCCTGGGGGGCTGGGCTGGGCTTTTTTTTCTGTTATGCAAACTCACCCTCCAAGCCAACTTGGGAAAGTTGATTATAAATTGAGAGCAAAATGTTCTCTCGAGCAGCTGCCCTGGCAGTGTGCTTAAGGGAGCAGAGAGACACCAGATTGTCACTTCAAAAGAAGTGATAACAAAGGGCATTAATCATTGCTGAAGCCCAAGGAGTGAGCCAGAACCTGAAGCTGCTTAGAACCAGCTGAAAGAAACATAATCCCCCAGTCCAGTATAAATTCACTGGGATCTCTGTTGCAGCAGCACCCAAACCCCAATTTCTTCAGGGTGCAAGCAGCAACCTTTTGGGGAAACTTCTATTTTATTTATATTCTTTTAGTCCTCCCACCAAGCAGGCCTGGTGTGCCACGTGAGCTTGGCCAACGTGTCCTACAGCAGGAATCAGGTGCTGGGAGCTTGTTCTGGCAAAACAGAGTTCTGTCCTATGCCAGCGAACCTGGTTCATGCCCAGTGCCTCTGTATCACCACAAGTGTCACAGGGATGGATTTAGTTAAATTTCACAGCTGCTGGGTTGAGATAAGTTTGAGTTGTTGGAGCAGAGCCAAATGACATCCCATGGACGGCACAAAGGCCAAAGTACCCTGACTTGGAAAAGGGCAGAAGTGGGAAAAAGGCATTTAAACTGCCCAGTGTACCCTCCCTATCAGCCTCACATGGGTGACAAGTTCAGTTTCACAAGCACAGGCATGAATTTCAGATGCTGCATTCCCAGCATAAAACAATTCCATTTTGAATGATTTAAGCAGATCTGTGCTTCAGGACTGATCTCAGAGGAGCCCAAGGCCTTGGATACAGCCCTTTCCAGCTGTAATGTGACCTGCTCCTGCATAAAACTGAGGGATTTGTGCTTCTTTCACCCACAGCCAGTGCTTTGGGGAACATCAACCTGCTGAAAACCCAAAGATCCCAGTTTATACTGCTCCTATTGCCAGCAACAGTGGTCAGGAAGCAAGGACAACCCTTTCTGCAGTGACTCTGTCACCAGTCCCAGAGACACAGCCAGCCCCCTGCTCTGCAGGACTGGGAAGGGATCCCTCCTGGCCTCAGCTTCAGGAACACCCCCAGAGCTGCAGCCTGAGGTACAGTAGCAGGGGACAGAAGGGCCAGAGAGGTGTCCTCACCACGAAGATGATGCCACAGACGGCGAGCCACCTGCGCAGGCTGGAGGCTGGTTTCCACTCAAACTTCACCCAGCTGTACGGGGTGAACTGGAACACGATCCTCTTCATCTTGCCTCTGGAAAAAACCAAAATAACCACTGCAGCCTGAAGCAAAAGCAGGCAAGAGGCATCTGCCAGCGTTTCTGTTTGAGACACCAGTTCAGATATGCAAAATGCCTCCGTTTACTCCATTAAAATCACAACTTAATGAGATTAGCTCTGAGCTTGTTATTTTAATTATCAGTTTAAGCTTTAATATACTACACCCACTGTTGCAAGCAGTTCTGCTCTGCTCAGCAAAGACACTACAGAGCACAATGGGTCATTACTGGTACACTACAAGGGATTTATTAAATTTTAATTCCCAGTGTCCCAGTTCCTGTGAAGTTCTGGTTACTAGGGAATGCAAAAAGACCAAACAGATCCTTGCTGTGAATGGGAATATGATGCCAACTTGGATTCCTGCACCTCCTTAAACCATTTCATCAAATCAGCTCACTTCCACAGGATGCCCTCACTCCCAGCCCGCAAATGTTTGGGACACAAAGGTGTATTTCCAACAATCCCATTCACAAGGTGAATAAAACCCTCCAACAAACCTCCCTGCAGCAGGAAGTCACTGGATCCTGGAGTCACCTGAACACACGGGAATTCTTTAATCCATATTAACCCAAACAGAACAACCAAGCTCTTGGGGCCCAACCCTTGTTCTGTGCCTGTGGAGCTCCCTCCTCCCCAACTTACTTGTAGGTTGGAATGTTCCAGAGTCCTTGCCACTTGTAGGTTTTCAAGGAAAGCCAGGACAGGGTCTTCATCCCGCAGTAAATTCCTAACCCGTTACACAAGATCACATCCATTATCCACTGGAAGGAGAAACACAGGAATGATGCTGGGGAAGGAACACTAGCACTTGGGAAAGGGAGTCACTACAGGCAGACCCCTGCATTCCAAGGAGTGGGACAGTGTTAATTCCACAGGTTTTCTGAAGGCTAAATAGCTTGGCTTGATAATATATAATAATGCACTAACTTTTGAAAATGCAACTACGGAGCAAATAATTCAAACTTGGGTCTTTCCCAAAATCCATCCAAACACAGACTCAGAGCTGTGTGCCCTGACTGCATGGAATTCTGATTGCTCTGACACCAACTTAGACCTCAGAGGAAAATAAAGCACAACTTTAAAACTTTCAACTTTAAAACTTTCAACTTTAAGCTCACACCAAGTTTTGCCTTCCTCTGAATTTCAGACTTTATTGCTTTGCACCATCATTTTCAATATTTGAAAATGTTCAGATTTAGATTCTCCCTCTGGTGAAGAAACCATGTCCAAGTGTTTGTAACACACAAAATTACAGAAGCAGTGAAAAGCATATTACAAACTCAACAGGGAGCAGTCACACATGTGATACAATTTAGCTCTCATCACTTCCTAGCCCTTCCTGTAAAATCTGTTTTCCCAAATAAACCCTGATCCCTGCAGTACATACATGATCCCACCAGCATTCACTGAAGTTTGGGAGCTGGTGCTCCAGGCTGTACTCCAGGAACTCAAACATGACACTGATGATCATGCACATCCACCAGTCCCGAATCATCAGAGTCTGAAGGGAGAAAAAAAGTCTTTTAAACAGCTGCTAAACAACATCTACAGTTGTAGATCTTATAGTCTCCAGTATTCAGAAAGGTTCAGGAAACTCAGGACAGTTTTATTTTCATGATGTGATGGTCCAAATGCTCACAGGCCTCTCAACTTATCAAGACTACCAGCACAAGAGACAGGAATGACACTGAAGAAAATCACCTCCACCCCAGCCAAAACCAGCACAGGAATACAGATTATGATAAATTCTGGTAAAATGTGATTCAGCAGGAGGGAAATGAGTTAAATGCATGGAATTACGGGGTGCTCAACCACCACAGGCAGCATCGTTCTAACAGTGCTCAGAAAAGGCTTTTCAGAGCCATTTATGGGCTCTGAATGACTCCAAGGCCACAATAATTTCTGATGAATGAGGCCCATTCATTCTCAATATTGCCATCCTGGTGCTTGGAGATTTGGGGAAAAAAAGTCCAAACACAAGCCCATCTCTGTTTATTGAGACAATACATTCAGCTTCCAGCTTTTAATAGAGAAATTGGTTAATATTTAACATATTTAAGAGAAAAATATGCTCTGGGCCAGAGGAAACCCAGCAGCCAGTCTCCTTCCAACTGGGCAGCCCAGTTTCTAATGCAATTCTCTTTGAAAAAAAAGGATCCAGGTTTTCCAAATTTAGAATTCAGTTCATTAACAGAACAAGCTGAAGTACAGATCTCCCCATGCCCAACAAATTCACCTCTGGTTTTGAGGCATCCCCCAAACCTCACAGAACACATCTGCACTTTTAAACGAAAATACAAACGAACAGTTCCAGCTTGTTTTTAAAACAGCCGAGCTGTCAGTTTGTTATTTAAATACCAAACCCAAACAAGATCTGCAGGGGACAAAATCTCCTCAGTTAGTCAGTCTGCTTGGGTTAAAGAAGGTAATGTTTAGACCAAAGTAATCAGCAAAACACTGTTGAATGTTCTGCCAGAGACAGGCACACCTGAAATTCCTTCCACAGTTAGTTGATACTGACTAAAAAATAACAAGAATTAAACCACTGCCCATTCAACAGTTTAAAATCCTGATCTGATGCCACTGGGAAAGCAGCAACAGCAACATCTGTGTTTGGGAATATCACTGTCACTGGCAGCCCCACACTCCATTTCCAAAGGTAACTCCAGCATTTCTGTTGCTGGAGGAATTAAATTCTTTATTGATCTCACCCCAGGATGAATCCCTGTGGAGGGAGTAAGGAACCTGTTGATGTAACAAAGCTCTGGAAAGAAACGAAGTGGCCTAACATGGGCAGGAGACAGGAAAAAAAAGGGAAAAAAGGCTTTTCACATATTGATATGTATTTTCGTGTATTAGAAACAGCCTGGTTTAAGTGACCAAGGCTTGGCACCACAAAAGCAGCAGCAGTGAGGCTTTGGGAACAGCGGAGCAGAGTCCTCGAGGTGAAATGAGCCATTCTTACCTTCAGATACCACCCAAAAAAGTGAGCAGGAACAAATCCATCCAGCTTGTCCTGCAAACCAAGAAGAGAGTGAAGGTCACAGTTGGTTTTTTATTCCTCCAAGAAAAAGGGAGCAACAAACTTCTGTTTTTTCCACACATGAATACTTGCATTCCTTCACCAAGAAGGAATTTAGCAGAGCTTCTTAAATCTTACCAGCCCTGCCAGTCCCTGGGCACAGTGCCTTTCCCTCTACCTCAATAAGATTCCAGTTATTCCAGAACTGAAGATTTACAAGGCAGACCCAAAGGATTTGGGTGCTCCTCACTCCACACAATCAGGCAGCTGAAAATAACCATCATTCCATCATTCCTGGAATTTCTGCCAGTGGAAACCTGATGGTTTTTAGGACTTGTTGGAGCAACCTGCACTAGTGGAAGGTGTCCTTGCCCATGGCAGGGGGTGGGGCTACATCATCTTTCCATCCCAAACCATTCTGGGATTCCGTGGTGCAGCTTTAGGGCTTTGTGCCTCAGGGTGGCTGAGGAGAAGACTCCTCAAGCACATGAAGAAATCCAGACTCTGAGGGGAAAATGTGACAGCAATGAGCTGAGAAAGAAGAGCTGTTAAACAGTTCAGCCCTGGGCAATCAGGTAATTGGGATCCCAAGAGACACACCTCCACCTCCATGGACAGGAAAGGTCAAGAGAAGAGAAATGAAGAGGCTGAAGAGTCAGTCATAGGCTGTGCTCTGATTCAGCACTCAGCCACACTCACAGCTGCACTTTGAAGAGTTCCATTAAGCAGGTTTTTACCCAGAAGAAGCCATTAGTGAGTTTGTTCCTTACCCAGATGTTGTGGAAGGGATCAGTTCCATTGCCAGGGTCATAAATCAGGCAGTTGCCCCCGTAGTCTCTCTCTGGCAGAGGAACCCCTAAATGGGGGTCAATGTACTTCATGAACTGCCTCCCATCCTGCACAGTCTGCAAGGGAACACAGAAACCCAGGATCCCCCTGAAGGATTCACACACAGAAGGAACAAACACAATTAAGGCCAATATTGATCTTCAAATTGACCTTTTTTAAATTTGTTGTGGAAGAATTCTTGAAATAAAGCCAGGCCTTGAAGCACCCCACACACACTCCTGACTTGGAGCCTCTAATCCTAAATATTAAGGGAAAAAACAGCTACAGAATGACCTTAAAAATGAAAAATCAGTGAGCTTTAACCCCTTACCCCAAGCCACTCCTCTGTGCTCCTCATCTTTCCCATAACCTTCACACAGCTCATCCTTCCCAAAAACCATTTCCAGTAAGGTCCCATGCAAACAGCAAAAAGAAATTATCAAAATGACCAAAATGTGAACTCATCTATCACTAAATCAGCCACATATTTGCTGGGCATTTATTTCCCAACAGAATCACTCAGTGGTGTGGTCAAAACTTGACCCTGGAATACCTGTGATGTCCAAAATTATGATGTGATGTCCAAAGCCAAAATTAATTAACAGAGTAATAATAAAATTATAGAATAAACTGCTGAAGTCACACGAACTCTGGGACAAGTTTCAGCCAGAGCAAGCTTGGATTTGCTGTCAGGAGTCCAGCCACCTGCAGACTCAGCAGAATTTAACCTTATTTCAACCTGGGCAAGGCAATGATGTATTTTTAGTAAAGAGCTGAGCAACAGCAGGGAGTTCCTTAACCACTAAATCTCTGCTGACACCACACGCTGCCACAGGGAAGCAAAGCCATTCCAGGCTTTTCTGTTGGAATTCAGAACTACACCAGTACAATCAATAAAAATTACTCAGTCTGACTGCAACTACTCAGGAATATCATGCTCAAGGATGGCTGGAAAAACCCAGGATGACCAGCCCCATTTCTTCAAGCTCACATGGCCTCTAAGAGGCAAAACTTATTTTTAATAAAAGCATTCCTCATCCTTCTCTCATGCAGAAAGATTTTTAGAGCTGCCTGATGAGTATATTGTCTCAAAATATTTAATTTTAACTTGTGAGAATTGTTAAAGTCAGGGGGAAATCCTGAGTTTACTAAAAGATATAGTAAAATGTGGTCAAAAAAGAACATGGTAAAAACTGTTTAAGTTGGAAGCACCAAGGCATGTCTTTCTATGAAAAACTCCTCAGCTCCTGCCACCACACAAAGCTGGGTGTGAAGCTTTGGTTCATTGCAAAACAAAGAACCAGTCACTCCAGGTAAAAGGTATTTCCAAAGGTGAAACCAGGAGAATTCCCCTCAACTCACACATGGCCCAGCAGGGCAGAGACTGGACTGTGAAACACCAGCTCATCTAAAACCACTTCAACACAGTGTCTACCCTGGGCTGAGGGTGACTGGAGGTCAGAGCAGGTGAAATATTTTTGGATTATCATTTCCCTTAGCCTCATAGTCTCATTAAACAGCCCAATGATTCCATCTCACAAAAATGAGCAACTCCTGTAGTCACAGGAAAAAAAGCCACACAAAGGAGTTGATCTCCACATCAAGTGGCATTTAGGAGCTGGAGGTGTCAGTCACCTACCTGGAAGAGGATGAAGATGAGGAAGAGCTCATAGACCACGCTGACACACAGCCAAAACCTCCAGTAAGCTGCAGAGAGACACAGGGCATGTCAGCAGCTTTGGAGGAAACCATAAATTAATTATTCATTTATTTCAATATCATGGAATCCTGGAATGCCTTGTGTTGGGAGGGACCTGAAAGCCCATCTTATTCCCTGCCATGGGCAGGGACACCTTCCATTGTCCCAGGTTGCCCCATGCCCAACCTGGCCTGGAACACTCCAGGGATGGGGCAGCCACAGTTTCTCTGGAAACCAACTCCATTTCAAGAGAAGCTCCCACCACGGAATTATAATTCCCAGCTCCCAAGCACAGTGCTCCCCCACTCCCTCAGGGACACAACCAGGAAGGATCTCCAGCTCCCACACAGGCTGCTGTGTAAGTTTGCTGGAATTGCTCAGGCACTGACCTGGATCTGGGAGAAGGGATCCAGACCCAGAACACTTCAACCCAACAAACTCAGCAGTTAGGAAGCAGAAGGAAAGGAATGTGCCACCTGCAATGCTTTCCAGCAGTCCTTGGAGGAGAACCTGATCCTTGCTGCACTTTCTCCCTTCTCTCAGGTGACCTGACCTGTCCAACCTTGGCTACACCAAACACACCCAAGTCAGGCTGGAGTTGTGTTTAGCAGCCCAGCTTTCAGCCTCAGGACAAGGTCGTGTCCCCACGGGGCAGAAAGTGTGAAGATAATTCAAAACCCTGATGATAATTTCACTTTTACTTGGAATGAAACTAAAAACAAGCAGACCAAAGGTTCAGCAGGTGCTGGATGCAAGGTCTCTGAGATCACCTGGCACTCTCCAGAAGAAATGCCATGCAAAGCTCAGCTGCTTCAGAGCCCTCCCCAGACGTGTGATTACAGATCTGCACAGACCTCATCGAATCCAAAGGGTGCCCAAACTAGTGTCTGCACTTCCAGCTCTCCTGACAGGCTCAGCCCTTGGGTCACAGGCCATCCTGGATGGGGGTTTTGTGCTCATCCATGCCCCTGATCCATCCCAGAGCCAGGCTGTTGGTCCATGCAGTGGCTTCTGAACTCCCTCAGCGTTTCTGTTTCCTGCCCTGAGAGGCTGATGCAGAGCTAGGGTGAGTACAGGCACAGATCCAAAGATTCCACACAAGGGAATTCAGGAAAACTTGACACATTCTGGGTGGATACTGAAATTCCAAAAACATCACACACCACTCTTGGGATGAGACCTGCCTTCAGGTGTTTCCGGGTTATAAATGGAGTTCTCCTTCCTTAGATCCATGGGGATGATGGAGAGGAATCCCAACAGGGCTTGCCAGGAAACCAAGACCCTCAGGCCTGGCTTGGGAATTTCTCTCTTTTAATTCCAAGGCAATGTAGGCACTTTGGTGCTTAAAGCAGGGCGAGGCATAAATTACACAAGAATGAAACCAACAGAGGCTTACAAACAGAGTTATCAGCTCAGAACCCCAAATCAACTCCCCATGGAGCTCCTCAGATATTTTCTCCCAAAACATGTCTTTATCCAATTCAGCCTCAAGTAAGAAAAAATTCTTTAAAAAAACCCCCCAAAATAACAAAGAAACAATAAGAAAAAAAAATCTAAACAAAAAATACCAACAAACTTGACACATTTTTAAAAGCAGTCTCTGACATTATCATTAAAAGAATGTGGCAAGTGGGACCTTCCACAAAATTAATTTCATCAGAATCACCTATTTTACACTTCTAGGAAATAAAAAAGGGAAAATAAAAAAGGCAGGAGTGGCCTGGAGAAGAGCAGTTCAGAGCTCTGTGACAGCTTTCACCCACTTGTTTTTCCAGAATGCAGCTTAGGAAAAAACCAAACAAAAAACAAAACCAAAACATCTTCCATTGATCACAGGATTATCTGGAAGAGAGGAGCCTCTTTCCAAACTGGCACCACATTCAAGCCAGCAGGGAGAATTAACCTTTCACCACCACCCTTCTCCCACCTTAAATGTCACTGCCAGGTACCTAAAAATGCTGTTCTTTCTAAACCATAAGCCTCATACCAGAGATTTTACATTGCTCACAGTCAGCCATGTGACAGACTGCTCCTCAAAGTGATGTGCACTCAGAAAGCAGAGAAATCTAAATCCTTGTCTGAGCTTTTATGCCCCTCTGTACACAGGGCTGAGGCAACTGCTCAGGAAAAAAAAAAGGAAAGATAATTAAAAACTGAGATCTGGTTCTGATTTAGTGCTGTGGCTCCTCCTCAGCTCACAGAGGTCCCCAAGAGGTTCTGAACACACCTGGTACCTGCACCCCACATGTTTTCAAGGCTGTTCTCTCTCCTCCTGGGTCAGGCTCAGCTTTAGCTGTAAGGTCATTTTTGGCACATCTCCAATATTTGTTTACCTTTGATTTACTTGCCATTCTGCCTCCCTCCAATCAGGGCTTTCCTCCTGGGTAAGGAGGTCTCCACTAATCATTGACACACCTGATAAGCCAGTGATTCCTGTGATCAAACATTAAACTGCTGCCTTGCAGGGATTTGGGAACAGGGCTTGAACATCCCAGAAAGCTGAATCCAACCAGCTTCTTTCCCTGCTTCTGCTCAGAATTTGGCCCACTCTGCTTGAGAAGCTAAATGAGTAAAAAAATACAAACATCTGGGTTGTTTGCCCAAGGAAAATGCCTGTCCTGGCATGGTTCCTGGAGCTGCTCCTCCCAGTGTCATCAGTGCTGCCCTTGCCTGGTCCCTGCCTGCACATTCCCAGCTATCCCAGCCCTCAATCCCACAGGTTACTCCAAACCCTCACAATTTACTCCCCAAACAGCTTGTCCTGTCACACACTGTGTATTAAATCAAACTGGCAAAGGCTGGGAATATTAAAAGCTGCTTCTCAGGGCATTAATAACTGTCATGGAAAATTTCTTTGGAATGACAGCATGGATGTGTTATCTTGACAGAGGCAATGAAGCATCTCTGGGATTCTACAACACCAGGCTCCTGAAAAGGAGCTGGCAGGGAAAAGAAAGAATATCTATCTGCAAATCCTAAGGATTTGCATCAGGCTACTGATGCTGACTGTATCCAGGATTAATTCTACCAGGAAAATGCTCCCCAAATTTGGCTGCTCACCCACCAATAAGTAAATGGATCCTCAAGCAGAGTTTAAGATCTGTCCCTTGCACCGTACTGCTCTCTGGGGCTAAAGGAGTGCTCCCCCCTTTGCCTGAAGGTTTGGATGGAACCAAAGCCAGAGGAAAATGGGATAAAAGCAGGGCAAGTTGGTAAAGTCCTGTCTGAACAGTCATACCTACTTATTTCCATGACAATCCTACAGTTTTGAATTACAGGGAAGCAACTTGTGTCTGTCCATGTAGCAATTTATTAAACAGGAGAAAACGCAGGCTTGTGTGGAATCAGTAGGGAAATGGCAAAGCTGGATGAGCCCCCAGCTAAAGCTGGGAATGCTGAGAAGGCAGCCAAAATAAGAAATAAAGCCACCAGTCTGGACAGATGCCACTAAGGTGGTGGCTGGGATCAGTTTCCTTAATGGCCTTAATGAAAAGTAGGCTAATGACACACAGCAGGAGCAGCAGGGAAGGCAGGGACAGCAGAGAAGATGATCCCAAGGGACTGGAGTGACAGAGGAGCTCCTAACACAGCTCCACGCTCTGGGACCGGGAATTTGGGAAGCATCACATCATCACCAGAATTCCCAAAATAACCCTGCTGCTCTGGAGAGGATATTTGAAAGCACAAAGCTCAAAATAATGCCAAAATGTTATGGAGAAATGTTGCATTGAGGGCAAGACTAAAGGCCAAACTTCTCTGCTTTTTTCTAGGGAATAAAACTAGCCCAGACAAAAGCCCCCAAAACCTGGGTGCACCCAAGTGTCACTGGTGTCCTCAAAAGGAGCACAGGATTTTACAGGAGGAACCACAATTAACTGGAACAGAAAAAAAACCTGCTATTTAATAAGAAAGGCAAATTTAATAAACCCCCAGGTTTGCAGAGGTGTGCTGAGGGCACCACTCTGGAACCACACCTGCTTTGGCTGAGGGCTGTGGGGTGGCTGCTGGGTTAGATTTCTGGTATAAAACCCAGGTTTATTTGGCTGTAGGAGAGCCCAGTGCTTTCAGGAATATTATTTAAGCCTATATGAATTCCCTTAATTCTTTCTCTTTTAATGATTCACATCTAAAAATAGGCAAAAGATTAAAGCCATTTAAATATTTTCATCTTTCACCTGCTATTACATTACCTGGAAGAGGTTTGTGTTGTGCATTCAAATGCTTTCAAGACTTCCAGTCTTACAAGAAACCTTTAAAATCATAATCAAGGGCCTTTAATCTCCTGTGGAAAATGAACACGGAGCTAAGGAAGTGCTTCAGCACATGGTTCCAAGTGCAGTCCCAGCACAGTGGAGAAAAAAACAAGGATAAACAGGGGAAGTTCAGTTTAAGAACCTGGTAGTTCTCACAGAGCTTTTTACTAACAAGAGGAAGCCAAACCAGGGAGATCCAAGCAGATCTCCAGGCTCCATGGAAGAAGCCCAGCAGGATGGCTACGGAGGAGCCTCCATGAGCAGTGTGCAGTGCCGAGGAACCTGTGGTTACTGAAATTACAACTTACCTGCTCTCCAGCCAACACAAACATTTACCCTCCTCACAAAGCAGGCAGCTCCTCAGGAGTATTTGAGTGAGCCCAGCAAGGTGAATTACCTGGGTGAGGTCTTGAGAATGGTCCATCTTTAGCTTGTGTCACCCCAAAACACAAGAAAACCAAAATACTGGCGACGATTCCTCTGGAAGGAAAAACAGAACAGCCTGGCTTATTGCCTCATCCTCCTCCTGAGACTGCAAATCATGTTCTTTGATGTGAGAAATATCTGGCCCTTGTTTTTTAACTGCTGAATGTGTCCATCTTAAATGGATCCAGACATCATCCAGAAAAAAAGCCAACCAAAAAAAGGCTGAGGATTACAGCAAGTCAAACACTTCCCTGTGCCTCTGGGAGCAGCTTTTATTGCCACTGCCTCACAAAGAAATGCAGGATTTAGCAGTGAGACAGCCCTCACTGCTCCACTAGATGTCCATGGAATTTAAAAAGGAGCTGTCAGACTTGTCACCACTCCAAAACAGCTTCTTAACCAACTAAAGACAGGCAGGAGCCTTCCAGACCACACCAGCACTGCTGCTACTTCAAGAGCTGGAGCCACAACACAGAGCCTAAGGAACACAACAGATTTTATTTAAAAATAAATTATCAGACCAGAAGCCCAAATATATCAAAGACCTATGACCCTGGGCATGTTCCTTTAGTTTTAACAGATTAAATGGCATAAAACAATCCAAAAATGCTCTTTTTACTGCACCTCAAGTCCCACTGGATCCTGCTTGCTGTCTCAGCTTAAGAGCTGGCTGAAAGGATGGACAACTGGGAAAGAGCTCATTCCATGTTTACAGAAAATGATGCAACTCCTGACTGCAAATAAAATGGCTCAGTCTGCAGAAGTCACACAAAATACCCAGTAATTTTGCTGTGAGAGAGAAAATGCTACAAACCAGAAGCAACAGGAGACTGTTTGTGCTTTAAACATGTCAAAAAATCTTTCAAAATAGAAGACTAAAGGATTTACAAAAGCTATTTTGTAACATTCACCTCTGAGTATAAATGTTTTTCTTCCTGAAAATAAAAATGGGGTTTAGTTAACAGATGTATCTCAGTAATTCTGCTTGCTTTAAACACTGGGAAGCACACCAGAATTAGGTGCTGAATGGATCTGTGAATAGACAGTTCCATGGGGATTTCCAAAGATCTGGAGGGCAAAACCCTTTCAGCTGACCTCCAATAATGAGAATATTCTACATTTTGAGTCCCTGGCTGCATCTGGAAGTCCCAGTCCTGTGTGGTGTGAAAAGCCCATCCCTGCTCAGCCATGAACTGAGGTGTCCAGACCACTGCTCTGGGCCTGGGAAGGTTGTCTTCCCAAAGCTAGAATTCAAATCCTGGATCCAAATCACCACAGGAGCTTAGCTGTGCTTCTTCCTCTAAAATCCACTCTCAGCCCAAGAGCAGCTGGGCTGAAATATGTTAGGGATCCAGATATATTCATTTACTTCAAGTTCACCACAGGAAGTTTGGAAGCAAATCACAAATTTGCATAAATAACCACACCAGCTCAGTATTTTTTATTTTTCCCTCTGTGGTAACTAAATGTTCCTTCTTATCATCATAAATCTACCTCCTTAGGAAGCTTCCAATGCCTAAGCAGCAGCCTGGCCTGAGGCAGGAATACTCCAGCACCTGAGAGGGGTTCTCCTCTCCTCCCCTCACCTGGCTGGACATAGCCAATGGATTTTCCTGAACAGCAAATCAGAAAGGCAGAAAATAGCAAAGTGTGCCCACAAAAATAATTTTAGCACTTAACCAAATTAAAAGAAAAAAAAAAAAGGAGAGCCTGGCAGCAGCTCCATCAGCACAAACAAACTCTTGTTTGTGCTGAGAGTCGATTCAGACACACAGGACAATGAGGAGCTGTGTATGGCCCTTTGTCCTGGGATTCAAGGAGCCAGCTCCCACTCCCTGTCCCTTCCCGGGCTGGATCCATGCTGGCACAGCTGGCACAACCCCCTCGGGCTACCACAAGCCCTGGAAGAGGGCTCTGGCCTCCTGTTACCTCCATTTCCCTGTGGGTGCCCAGCCACAGCAGCAGCAGATCAGCATGCAAACCCACATATCCCTGGATCTGTCCCCATGGAAATCAGGGATTGCCAAGAGCTGTGTAAAAAAGCATCTCGGGAGAGACATTTCCCAGCTGGAAATTCAACGTACAACCCTGAAGCACACCAGTGTTTTCAAACCTGAATGTGTTTTATGGGAAAAAAAAAAAAGGGAACTTTTTTCCCTCCAAGACACCCTGCTAAGCATTCCAAGTATTTGGGAACTGTGGACTTCTTCCATGGTATGCAGAGGAGGTGCTCAGTGTTTATTTGGCTACACTCAGAGCTGGAGCTCAGAGCAGGCTGAACAGAGGAGAATGTCACAGCTGTCAGTCAGGATGAGCGATTCCATGGGTGGAAGAACTGTGAAAATAAAGCTCCCACGGATCAGACAGGTCCACAGCACAAACTCTCCTTGCCTAACAAAGGAAATGTTGCACTGTTCTTGCACCAGGGGCAGTTTGATCACGTGTGTGATCCCAATGAACTCTTACTACATTTACATAAGAAAGGCACCTGCAGCCTTATCGTAAAAAAACCCCCAAACAATCCTCCTTTAATTGTTTCATTGCCCTGCCCTCTTGCAGGTCCAGATGCAAACACCAATCTCAGCCACAGAGACCACACCCCGTGAGCTCAGAGGCTCCTGCTCTCACCTGGGTCATGTCCATCACCTCTCCTGTGAGTGATTCCACGAATCCACCTCTCACCCTGCTCCTGCCAGTGACCGGATGGAGCACTTTCATAAAATGACATAATCCTGATTTTACAGGGGGGAAGGTGGGACCACCCCCTGACTCCAGTCCGGGAGAAACAGCCAGCAAATGTGGCAAGCCCACCTCAATTTACTGCTCTGAGCACCTACTGCAGCTCACAGGGGCATCTCAGGCAGGGCATGGAAACAAAGGAGGCTGGAAGTGTGTATTTAGGCTTTGCACCTACCCCAGACACTGCTCCACTGTCAGTGTGCAGGAGGTGGAAATAAAACCCGGTGACAGCTCCAGACTCTGCTTCCTGGTGACAAAACCCCTCCTGGTCATTAAAGCACCAAGTGTTCCCGAGGAACACCAGCACACAGGGACAGCCTCGTGCTGGATGGGGCTTGGAATCACATTACAACACAGCTCCATGCTAGGACTGACAAAGGTCTCGGGGCAGGATAAGGGATTTGAAATTATGGAAGCAAAAATACAAAACCTGTGATAATCTGGGCTATGGATACACTGATGCACACTGTGCCCATCTCATCCTGCTCTGAAATGCCTCCTTTTGTTCAGAGATAGACAAAACCTGGAATATTTGCAAGATCATGTCCAAGCCTCAGGATGCTGCTTGTCAAGGATTTTTGTGCCAAGACCTTGCAGAGCTCCAGGAGTGAACAAAGCCTACCCTGGCATGACACTATAAACTGATTTTAACAACTTGGGCACTGGATAAGCAGACAACAACTCGTGTTTCCTGAGAGAAAGATCCACCTGCTGACTAATCTTCCCTGGGTTTGTTTTGATTAAGGCAGTCGAGGCTCTAAGCTCAATAATAAGATATTCCACTGAGTCACCTTAGCTCTGTATTACTCCCTAAGGATGCATCACCACTTCTCTTTCAGCTTTTCCCCTTCTCAATTCAGAGTGGCCATTCCAGGCCAAGCCACCCCTCCAGCCTGGCCTCCCTCATTATGACTGGGAATAAAATGGCATTTGTTCTCACAGAAACCTTCCAGAACCTTTCCCAGGCTCCAGATATCTTCCAGCTTGTCCCATGTCACCCCCACGTGTGAAATCCCAGCTCTCAGTGGGACACAGTGTGAGTTCCATTACTCCCAGGCATTGTGTAACTGCCAGAACAACAGCCAAGATTATCTCAGGAAATACCCTAATTCCTGCATCTCCAGGACAATGGGTGCTATATCCTGAGTCACTTCAGAAATGTACAAAAAGGAAAAAGAAAAAAAAAACAACTTCAAGAGTAAGGGGGGAAATTTCATTATATTTATGAAACCAGACTGGTAGAAAACAATTTTTTTCTGGAAAAAAAAGAAAAAAAAAAAAAAAAACTTCAAGAGTAAGGGGGGAAATTTCATTATATTTATGAAACCAGACTGGTAGAAAACAATTTTTTTCTGGCTTCTAGCAATGATGCTTTGTAGCATATTTTTAAAACATACTTAGCTTTTTAAAACACCACTTTTTACCTCCTTTTTCTTCCCTGTTGTATTTTAAAATGGGAGAAATTCAACCACATTGAATCAGTTTAGATTACAGTGAGAATTGACCACACATGTAAGATTCATTCTTATTTCCCCAGAGCTTCCCTCTGGGCTACATGCCCTCACACGAATTTTCAACAACAAACAAAGATTTGTTTTGAAGTGTTGAGCAGAAATTTACAAAAAGCAGTTAAGCCAGAAAAATTTAGTCACAGCTCCCAGCACTTTGAAATGATGGTTATTTTAAGGAAAGGTTATTTTTAAGAAAAGACTATTTTAAGAAACAGAGGCAGAACCCTTGCCAAAGAAACTCAGCCAGGAGGCTTTAGCAAGCTTTTTTTTGTATTTTGCTTTAAATCACACCACAGAGCAGCCACAAGCCTGACAGTGATGCTAAACTGATTAGAAATTAAATTCAATGATCAGCATCAGAGAAGCTTACGGATTTATGACTGGTTTTGTAACTTCCTAAGGGAGCAGGCACTTCCACAAGGGAGTGCAGGGATCACTGGAGGACCCTTTTCCAAAACACACCAGGGAATAGTCAGATATTCACCTCTTTGTGTTGTAGGCTGTGTCCTGGGGAGTCTCTTCCAGCAGGGTTACGTAGCCTAGCGCACACGTGAGGATGAACAGGACTGTCAGGGTATGAGCTCTCCTGAAATTCAGAACACAGAAAACTGACATTAAAAAGCAGGGAAACTCACACCTCCCCCTGCCAGTGAAGCCTCAGGAGGCCAAAACCACAGCCAGGAATCAGCAATATTGAGGTTTCTGTACTGCAGAGCACAGAGAGCAGAACTTACAGAGGCACTGCATGTGGTCACAGCAGCAGCTTGGAAAAAGCCAGCACCCAGTGCAAACATCCGGATCTAAACAGCTCCAGGTGTCTCCCCAGGTTTGGCAGGTCCACACCTGACAGTGCTGCTCTATTTCACAGCCTACTAATCAAAACTGCAGCTGAGGGAACAGGCCCTTGAGAGCAACCAAAGGGAATTCACTCCAGACATGGGAAATACACATGAAAAAGTAGTTATTAAAAAAAGTTTTTTAAAAAAAAATCTCTAAGTTGCTGTTGTAAGAACTTTGATGCCACCTCAAGATGTCGGATTCCCAGGGATATTCCTACAGTTTCAGTGCACTTAGCACAAGGGGTCTCTGTGGGAACAGTCGTGTCAACAAAGCTGGGGGGCTGTTCCATAGCATTAAAATGTCCCCATCCATGGGAGCCCAGAGGTTTATACGGATTTTGGTGAAGCACTCAGGGAGAAATTCTTCTGGCACAGGTTGCCCAGAGAAGCTGTGGCTGCCCTATCCCTGGAAGTGTCCAAGGTCAGGTTAGACACTGGGCTTGGAGCAACCTGGGCCAGTGGAAGGTGTCCCTGCCCTTGGGACTGGATGAACTTTAAGGTCCCTTCCAACCCAAACCATTCCATGGATTCTGTGATCCTATGGAAAGAGAGCAAGCAGAGCACACCCAGCCAGACGACACCCACACCCTACTGATCGCCACACAGAGAATATTCTTACAATGTCCACATCTTTTCTTACTTCAAATTGAAAATTCCTTTCCTAAGGAGAAACTTTATTGTTTTCAATGGAAAACTCTTCTGGCCCCACCTGGAAAGCATAGGAATTCTGCCCATGCAAGACCAAAGGACACACTATGAGTTTTGGTTTAGAGAACAATATCCCTTAATAGAAACTAATAAAACAAACCATATATAAAAAGGAAGCTTAGGGAGGAGAAAACCTGTAAAAGAAAGGGTCTGTATGTGACACATTTGGCTCTATTTCCATTTTCTTTATATATTCTTTTGTATCAGCAGCTCACATCCCATCTCCAGGTCATGCCAAGGTTTGTATACTCAGGTTGCACTGTGTACAACAAACCTTGGAATTTCCAAACCATCCACTGACTCACCTTTAAACAACCCCACAGTAACCCACCTAAAACTGCTCTAAAAGTCAAAGAAACGGTGCTACCAAATGAAAATTCCACCCTACTCCAAACCCCACACACTCCACATCATCCCTGCAATCCTGCTGGGAACACAACACAATACCTCATAAGCAGACACAATCCTCTTCTGCCCCGGCCAGAACAGAGTTTGGCATTGAAGGCTCTCCCTCCTCCACCAGCTCCAGGAGAAAAACACAAGGAACCACAGGTACTTCCACAATTAGAGAGGAATCAGCCTGCCAAAACCCAGGGAAAAACCTGGGAGCCACAAGCTCCTGCTGGGCAGCTGCATCTTCCCAGGTGCCAGGAAAGGTGATTCAGCCATCAGTGCTCACGTGGGGCCTGCCCTGGATCCGGCAGGAGCTGGAAAACTAAACCCCAGCCTCTCCCAGGAGGCAGGGCAGCAAGCACGCTCCAATCACACCACGCTGCTGGCTTGCTGCATTTCCATGTGGATATAATGAATGGATTCTAAGGCAAACACCAAAAATACTGAGGTATCTGGTGCCTTGTTGTGTTGTTTGGTTTTGAAACTTAGGATTGCATTGTTATATTGTTGCACAGGCATACATATTGTTGTAGTGCTATAGATACTATGTATGATATATGCTGTATAATTGTTTATTTTTGAAGAGGCTACAAAAACAAATCCAGGAATCCCACCTTACCATTTCACCATCTGAATATCCGCAAGTCAGCTGCTTTTTCACTGTATTCAGATCCCATAAATTGCCAAAAAATCAGTTATTACACGTCCTCCCTTGGACAAACACCTCGAGAAACCCCTGTAGCAGCACAAGGATGATTCAGCTGTGTTCCTCCTTGTGAGGATCTTGTAGGACAGTGAAGGGACAGTGTTGGGGAGCCCCATGCACCCCATTTCCCATTTAATTTTGGTGCCACAGCCACCAGCGTGAAACCCAACCAGCTGCCCTGAGAAACAAGAGGCTCCTCTCCCATCACTTCCCTTGTAGCTCAGCTTTCATCTCCAGATGCTGCCAGATTCTTTCCTAGCAGGTTTTCAAGGTAAAGGTTCTTCCAGCACAGCGTGAATTCCAAGAGCTGGGATGAAAGACTCTGCAGATGGGCTTGACTTCTGCCAGAGAGCTGTGAGCAGTGACACGGCAATGAGAGGGAACATGGCACTACAAATCCATTTCAGAGAGGAAAAAACAAGCCAGGAAATATGGATGCACACCATGTCTTCTCACAGCTCAGGAGTTTAAAAATAAAATCAAATTCCACTAAAAGAAACAGCTCTCCTTAAGGAAGGGCTTGTCCAAGAGATCTGGATGAATTTAATGGCACAAGGGGATTGTTTTCATCTCCACACACACTTTAAAATAACGCACCAGGGGAAGGCAAGCTAAGAACAACCCAGCAAGGTAAGCATGGCAGGAATTACATGGAAAGGCTTATGTTCTCCTGGCCTGGAGCCTGGGAGGCTGAAGAGAGCTAAGCTGGGAATCTTCCCCTTAGAATTACACACAGGAGTTTGGGCAACATGCCCAAAGCAAAGTGGGTACAAACTGCAGCCAGATCTGGGAGATTTCACTTCAAAAACTCTGCAAAGCCGTGCCTGATGTACCTGAGCACAAAAATATCTAAGGCCAGGGAGAGAACTCACAACAAATCCCAAACTGTGAAAAAGCTGGAATATTAAGGGGCTTATTTTTCTGCCTTTCTGCACCACACATTTGACTCTTTCCCCACTTATGCCCTGGGAGACTGAAATGAAATAAATCAGGTCTGTTTTCACACAATCCCTTGCTCTACTAATTCAAACACCAAGTGAGAGCAAGTGAAGCTCTCCCGCACTGCAGATCACAAAAAGTGGGTTTTTTTCCTAGCTAATGGGATTAAGTTTGATCCCAACTTCTCTTTTTCATGCTAGGTCACTCTCCTGTCACATTGAGACGCTGCAGGTCTGTCAAGGAAATGACTACAGGCACTTTTATTTTTCCAACTGAAGTCTATGACAGAAATTATGTAAGGAAATTGTTTAAACATGTCAGTTTTTGGGAGATTCTGGCAGATCCTTGGGTGAAAAGGAGAGAGTAACACCCAGGAGCAGGCGGCCCATGGCCTCATTCAATCTCCCACAAATTAAAATCAGTTTAAGCAGGGACCGCACCCTTGTTATCCATAGCTTGTTTGTCACCAGTGATGCAACAACTCCATTAAACACAATAACAATCACTGGAACACAATGCAAAGAATTTATTTATTAATATTTTGGTCAGTCCTCTTAAGTGGAACGAAATTCCAAAGGAGAGCCAGTCCATTTTGCCCCTTGGGTTAAAAAAGTTGCATTAATTGGGGCTGCTGGTGAAAGGATCTGTCAGCAAAACCAATTAGTACCACCAGTGACTTTCTCATGATTTAATTCTTTATTCCAAATAATGGCAAATTCATTAAACCATTCCTGAAAGAGATTTTTAAATGGATGTCAAAGGTCTGTACCCTCCATAAACCATGAGCTGGGAATTCTAAGAAAATATGGTGAATAGTACAACAAACTCTTTCCTCCAAAAGCAGCAGAGGGTTTGTATAAAGAATAAGATATGAGAAAATACAACCAAATTTAATACTAACTTAGAAGCAACCACATTTGAAACAATAACTGTAATTAACAGGCAAACTGTTGGGGATAGACAAAGGGTTTGGAAAACTTCAAATACAAATATCCCTGTTGGTTTTAAGCTCTAAGTTATGTTTTAAAATCAGTTTAAACTCTCAGAGTTAATAAGACAGTCCCTATTCTTAGAGCAGTGCCTGGCACATCCCTGAAGTCACCCGACGCCGATTACATTTCCATACAGACTTGTGACACTCCAAAATAGCAACGTGCCTTTTCCTTGCCATCTCCTCAAAGAAGCCCAGGAACACAGACCTCCAGAGACCCAGAACCACAGGTCAACAGCAAAGCTCCACCAGATCTGGGGTTTTCCTTCCAATCAGGAGGAAAGACTGAGTTCTCAAAGTTTCTGAAGTTTCCATCAGTTCTACAGAGCTTGCAAGTTCCACAAATGCCTTATTTTCAATTATTAAACTTTTTTTTGCTTAAACCTAAGGAAATGTGTGTCTCAGAGGTTAGTTTACGGCAGTTCTACTGAGACAAGTGATGAGGAATTACAGGTAACACTCCTTGAGCACGTTTTTCTTTATCCTCCTTAAAAGTTCAGGAATGTGTTTACAAAAAAAAAAAAAATGCAATATAGAGAACTGATATCCAGGTGGGACATTGAACTCTGACAGGCCTTCTCCACAAAGATATTCCTTCTGCATTTCCAGTTTACTTGGCAGAACTATGCAACCCCTTCCTTTGAGGAAAGGGCACTGCCATTCCCATAGCACAATTCCCAAGGCACAGGCCCTCTCATCCATGACCAGCTGGCCAACGTGGCTTAGTGGGATTGCATAAGGCCTGCATGCCCCTGCTCCCTGTCCTACCCAGGGCATTCCCACAGGCTGAAAAAGCATGGCAGGGTGACCCTGGACTCCGGAGCAATGTTCCTTTTCTCCAGCACGGTGAAACCTGAGTGTGCATGGCATGGCCCCATTCAAGCAGGGAAAAATCCCGTGTTCAGTTCCCAGCAAACTCAAGGAATGCTGCCTTGGAAGTGCCAGGGCCATCCCTGAGGAGAGAGCACAGAGAGCAGCTCCTGCCAACTTGCAGCTATTCCATCTCTCTAATCTCTCTTCCGGCTAAGTCCTCACCTCTTCCTCCAGATTGCTCTTAGCAAATCCCGGGTATTTCAGAGATAAGAGCAATCTCCACAAGCAATGGGTAGGGAATGTTTCGGGTTCCAAGCCCTTCTTTCCAACACCAGCTGGTTTGTCCACACATACCCTCATTTCCCAGGCCATCTGGGAAGAGTCACAACACTGAACAAACCGAGAGGAACACGTCAGCAGGGACTGCCTCTTCCTTAGCTGCAAATTCCACTCTTTTTTTGAACAAAAAGGTGGAAATAATTCCTACAAGCACTGCCATTAGCCTATAGAATCACTGCCATTCACTCTTTTTCAGTTCTTTGCTTATTGATTTTAAGCTGGAGCTCCTGAGCTCCACAGATCTCTGCTGCTGCACTATGACCTCGGGAATTAATATCACATCCACGTGCTGGCAACATGAGATTATTAGTGTGAGACATAAAACACGTTAATAATCAAAAGGTGACACTAAAGCTAATGAAATCCAAATTAAAGTAAGGCTTTGAAAAAGCAATTAACCCACAGAGTCACAATGTGGTGGTGAAAGTGCATCTGGCACCTCCCAACAACCCCAAATCGAGACTGGATGGACGTTTTCCTGGAAAATTTTCTTTGGTTAAAGACAAGCTATGAAATACCTACAGAAATTTTAGGAGAACATCACACACAATATCTAACTAAATGACCCCAGAACAAACAGGGCTTTGTGAGAAAGCTCCTGCTGGAGGCACACTCACAAGAACAATCCAAGGTGCTGGGAACAACAGGGAACATGTTCCAGTGGCTTGCCAGGCAGGCTTGGCATTCCCAGCTCCCCACCAGGAAATTAGTTCAGGGATAAATGATATAGAAACCACGGATCTGCCTCAGAAAGCTTCCTCCTGTTCCCTTCCCTTGGCATTTCCTAATGGCAAAGGGAGCTGCCAGGAGCTGCCTGACTGAGCAGGTTCCCACAAGGGAGTATTTTCCAGTTTCAAGTCATTTATACGGAATAAGACCAGAGATATTAGCACACAAGTGGTTTTCCAAAGCTTCAAACAGATTTTAGAGAGCAGGAAGCCAGCTAGGAAACTCCACCTTTCCCAAAGACCACATTTATAGCAGGAAAATCATCTCTGCAAACTAAACTACTGCTGGAATGATTTGTATCCACAGATTCCAAATCCTCTCATTTTCCCAAAAGGAGCGAGCCACGACAGTAACCTTATCCCTAACTCCTGAACTCCAAAGAGAAGCTGCATTCCGTGTTTTTCCAAGAGGGCAGCCACTCTTGAAAATTTCCCTTTCCTGTGGCCACCTCCACAGCATGAGAGTCACAGGAAGAAAATAATTCCTCTGGATAATCTTTATTCTTGGACAGGGTAGGAACTGAGTCATTGCCAAAGGATACCCTAACATATGTAGGGCAAAAGTAACACGAGGAGAAAACTTGGGACTTCTCCAGATGTTTAAACTCCTTGTTGCCAGCACAAGCTACTAGGGAAAAGAAAATTGGATAAATAGGGAAGTTAAAAAACACTTGTCCATGTTGCCTGCCTGGAAGGGACCACCTGACACAGAGAAGCTCCTGAGAGAACAAGGCACATCCAGATTTCCAAAGGAACGACCCACATGGCCACACTAACTGCATTACAGGTTCATCCTGGGGTGACAGCCCTGTCACCACCACAAAAAAGCTGCAAGGGGGCGAGATTCTACAGCAAAAACAGGCCATTTTAAGGCTTCACAAAACAGCTGGCAAGAGCCACATTATGGAGGGAGCAGAAAGGAGAGCTTTACCCATTTTCCATTTAAAGGTTGGCACCGGGATCCTGCGACTCACTCAGCTCAGTGTGGTGTGCCAGCCAGGAAAGGTCCTTTTGTCCCCGAGGCCACAATGTCCCTCGGCTACACCCGCGCACACCAGGGATCCCGCCGGGATCCAGCAGCATCCCAGGGCTCCTCTGCAGCTTGCACTGGCAGGAATGTCACCTCCTTCATCGGGATCAACACCCTGGGCTCCGCTGCTGCCCAGATTGGCAGGGTGAGAGCCAAGTGCCCTCCCCTCCCACTCCTCCACGCCGGGCTCCAGCCAAACCCCATCGCCCTCGGCTCGTATTCCAAACGCGCGTCTTCAGTGTCAGCTTGGTTTTCTTCAGGGGAAGGGACGTGTGTTTAACACACAGAAAAACACCTCTACCTACACACATGCACGCTGCTGCTGAGGGGATTTATGGAACAACTCCTGCAAGGCTGGGATTTAGGAGCACTTTCCCAGGTATGAACACACCTCTTCCTGCAAGGACTGAATTTAACAAAAATCTGATTTTCTCCGCTGGCCCAACACCACCAGGTTTCTGCACCTGTTTTATGAACTGAGGCACACAAAAATAGGCAACACCTGCCCAGCAGGAAAGGGGCATGACAATTTCAGCTTTCTGCCAGGAGCACTGGGAAGTGCATGGATGGAAAAAGCCTTTTCCAAGATTGAGGGAGAGGAGAGAAGGAGGTGGAGTCCATAAAAACAACGCTGATAACTAGAATCAGGCAGGAATGCTTGCCCGAACACAGTGGGCTCTCAAGATACTGGAAAATACCTCCAGAGCACCCACCAGGCAAGATAATGCATCGGGGTCAGCCCTAAGGGTCCTGCTCCTGTAAAGGTGGGGACCAGGACTGGGAAAAGAGGTGCCACCGCCTACAGCCAGTCCTGAATTCCCGTTACATTGCCAGGAAACAATTAGGCGGTAGGGCCACACCAGGAAAACACTCGCAGCTGATTCCAGCACCGGTATCGGCGACAGAAGAGGTCCGTAAACAGCAGATAACGGGTAGCAGATAACTCGGATATCCCATTCCGTAGGGGCTCCCTCCATATCCCATTCCTTAGGGGCCCCTCTATATCCCATTCCTCAGCCGCTCCACATCCCATTCCTTAGGGGCCCCCTCCATACCCCGTTCCTAAGCCCCTCCACATTCCATTCCTCAGCCCCTCCATATCCCATTCCTTAGGAGGCCCCCACATCCCATTCCTCAGAGCCCCCCTTGGCCCACGCGGAGCGCCGAGGGGGGTGTGGGCCATGCCCGGCGCCTCTCACCAGAAGAACGTGTTGGTGCCGTCGTCGTACACCTCGGACTCGGTGCTGCGGCGGGGCCCGGCGCCGTCCCGCTCGGCCCCGGGGGCGCCGCCGTTGGGCTGAGCGGGTGGCGGCGGCGACGCCGGCGGCTGCTGCTGCTCCTCCAGCGCGGCCTTGCCCACGTTCCCGCCGTGCGCCCGCCGCTCGCCGCGCCTCATGGCGGCGGGGACGGACCGGCGGCGGGGACGCACCGGGGGTGGGGAGGGGGCGCCCCAGGGGACACGGGCCGGGCCGGCGGCGGGAGGGGCCGCGGGGCGGGAGGCGTGACGCGGCGTGCGCGCGACCCCGCGTCCGCGCGTGCGCGGGGAGGGCGGGGCCGAGGAGGGGCGGGGCGTCCCCGCCCCTCGTTGCCGGGGCAACCGCGTGGCCTCCCCCTACCTCACTTCACCCCGGCCGCTAGGCGGCGCCCTGAGGAGCCGCCGCCGCCCCTCACGGAGGGGAGCCCGAGCCCCTCTGGGCAGCCAAAGCGCGCTAAATTAAACAAAGTGTCTTCGTTCCGCACACTCTCATCGGAACTGTGCTAATTAAACAAAACGTCTTCGTTCTGCACACTCTCACCGGAACCGTGCGGGGAAAAGTGTCCTTAGCCAGGCCGCCGTGCGGCTCTCGGGTACCCCACGTTGGGTAGCCCATCCCTGACGCCGTGGCTGTCCCGATTCCCCCGCCTTTGTGCGATGAGGTGTTAAGTATCTGTTAAATCTGTGCGTTTTGCTGGCAAAATACAAACGTGTTTTGCTTAGCAAAAGTTTTTGTTCCGACCCGGAAGGTCTGGCCAGGGCTGGAGGTGCTTGCAGGGTGTCCCTGTGCCCTTGGATTTGGAGAATCCTAAAATCCCTCAGCCCTTCCCAAATTACCTTGGTCAGGCTCCTGTTCCGGAATGTGCCATGCTGGTCCCGGGTGGCAGGCAGGGAACTCTGGATTTCTGGAAAGATCTTGGCATGGCAGCAAAACTCCGGGAATATTGTGTGGAGGGAAGGCCAAGTCCTGTGGGAGCAGAGAAATGAAACAGGGAGAGAAATTAGAGGAAACATTGACAGGACATTGACAGGCAAATAATCAAGATGACCTTTAAAGGTCCCTTCCCACCCAAAGCTATTCCATGGTCCTGTGAAATACTGAAAGGGAGCAGGGTTAGACAAGATATTGGGAAGAAATTCTTCCCTGTGGGAGTGCTGAGGCCCTGGAACGGATTTCCCAGAGAAGCTGTGGCTGCCCCATCCTTGGAAATGTCCAAGGCCAGGTTGGATGAGGCTTTGAGCAACCTGGGATAGTGGAAAGTGTCCCTGCCCATGGCAGGGGGTGGCACTGGATCTTTAATGTCCTTTCCAATCCCAACCACTCCAGGATTCTGGGATTCTGTGGAATAACGGAGCTGGCCACAGGAGGGCAGGAGCGGCCTGGGCGAGGAGTTGGCAAAGCCCAGCAAAACCCAGTTCTGGGATAGATAAAGGGCATTTCTGTCTGCTGCACAATCCCGCCCCCCTTTCCTGCTAAAACGTTCTCCTGTATATCCCACGATGCTTTATGAGAGCTGGAGGCACTCACCTTGTTCCAAGAGAATATCCCGAGTTGGAAAAGATCCACAAGGATCCGCCAGTCCAACTGCTGCCTGCACAGACACCCCAACAACCCCACCCTGTGCCTGAGAGCATTGCCAAACACTCCTCCAGCTCCGGCAGCCTTGGGTCATGACTGCTCCCTGGGGACCCTGTTCCAGTGCCCGTCCACCCTCTGGGGGAAGAACCTTCTCCTAATATCCAGTCTAAGCCTTCCCTGGTTGGAATGAGCACCAAATACTTTAATTGCAAGCAGGGCTTCACCTCAAACCACATCCTGTGCTCTAATGTATTGACTGTACTTCCAGGGATACCCACGGATCCAAACCGACTAGGGTTTGGGGGAAAACACCCCCAACTTTATGAGAGAACACACACATCTGCTGCCATTTTAGCACCATCCTGAATCAGCGCCTTTGCACCCTCAGAAGAGGAGCTCCCTGTCCAAAAGCATTGCTGCCAGGAGGGAGGTTGACAGGCAGCCTGTATCCAGCTGCAGTGGTTTCACACACAAAACCCTTCAGCATTCTCCTCAGGTGGGAATTACCATCTCCACATCCAACCAGGACTAACAGGTCAGGGAGTGTTCCTGGAGCTTCCCTGCCAACACTCAGTGCAGGTCAAACCACTGCCCAAGGCAGCTGGAGTCCAGTGGGTTTAGGGGTGTGACCAAGCCAGCAGCCACAGAGCTGATCACATCCTAAATAATTTCCTCTGCTCACACAGGGTTCGTGTGGCTCCCTCCCCAACTTCAGCTTTTCCCGCTGCCATCTTCAGCCCCAGTCACCCGAGTGCAGTAAATGCAGGAGGGGTGGGAAGCACTGGAAGAGGGACAGCATAAACTTGCTCACCTGCCTTGCTGCAAATGCAGCTAAATCCTGCCCAGGCAGAACCAAATTCCTCCCAAACAGGAGCAGCAGCAGCATGGTCTCCTCCGAGTGCCACGAAAGATGCTTCAGGCGCTGGATGCACCTCAGCCAAAGCCAACCTGCAGGCACAGACTCCCCTTCCCCACTGGCTGGTGACTTCCATGGGCTTTGAGAACTGCTGCTGGGTGCAGGACTTCCTGGGCTGTCTGGAGAGCTGAGCCCTTCTCAGGAAGGAGAAGCAGGAGTGTGGGAGGAGTGCCACAGCTGTTCCTCCCACAGGTAACCCCATTTCCCTGGAACACAGCAGCACTCCCATTGCAAAGGCCTTTGCCCTGCTGTCAGGTGGAAAGCAAGGGCTTCACTCTCCCTGGGTAAACACACAGTCTCTCAGAGATACAGCCCATTCTTCACTTCCAAGCTCATGGATCACCCCTGGAGGGAAAGCTAAAGGTCTGCCCACACCTTGGTTTCACACACAGCAGGACATTGGGAAGACAACTCCTTTTTTCCCGCCCAGATAATCCCCAGGTCAGGTTTGGCACCTGTTCAAGGCACTTGGCAAAGCCACAGGGTGATGGTGGCTTCACTGGGAGCACCACTCTCAAAATGCTGTCTGCCTTTCCTAGCAGAACACAGCTGGATTACCTCCCCCGCCCCGAGTACTTGGTTTATTTTATAGCAGCCCACAGGAATGCTGATGGACAGCACAAGGGAATCCAGAGCAGTTATTGAGCCTTCTGTTAGTCCCAAGAAATGTTCTTATTTGTAAATGAAAGCAACAGAGAACAGGGGTAAGGCAAGATCTGGCTTACACAAACACTCACTTTTTATAAAAAGAGTTATTCCCTGTTCCAAGCCATAGGTCCAGATTGGAGTTGATTTTTTTCCTCTGTTCTGCTCAGGTGAGGTCCTACCTGAATTGCATCCAGCTCCAGGGTCCCCAGCACAGGAAGGACATCAACCTGTTGGAGAGAGTCCAGAGGAGGGACACCAAGTTGATCAGAGGGACAGGGCAGCTCTGCCATGACAAAAGGCTGAGAGGATTGGGATTGCTGAGCCTGGAGAAGAGAAGGCTTCAGGGTAACCTGATTGCCCCTTCCAGTACCTGCAAGAAAACTGGAGAGAGGCTTTGGACAAGGGCCTGGAGTGACAGGATAAGGGGGAATGGCTTCCCACTGCCAGAGGGCAGGATTAGATGAGATATTGGGAAGAAATTCCTCCCTGTGAGGCTGGTGAGGCCCTGGCACAGGTTGCCCACAGAAGCTGTGGAAGTGTTCAAGGTCAGGTTGACAGCACTACTACACGTGGGGAGAAAACGGCACACAACTCTCGCAGCTGTTTTGCCAACCAGTGAGTCATCAAGAGGAGATTTCTAGAGCTTTCCAGAGCTTCTGTTAATAGCTCCTTTTGGCCAGTTTATGGCACCTCTTGGGGATGTCACAGGGTGCAGCACACGGCCCTGGCACCACGAGGGGCAGAGGGGAAAGCAGCGCCCTGGAGCTGGCAGGAGGAACTCGGCACTGTTACCTGCGCTGGGCGGTTCTGGGCTTGCCACTCCTCTGGGTGAGGGTGAAGGGCAGCTCCCTCACCTCCTCCCGATATCTGCCTGCTGCCAGGCAGAGGCAGCTCCCTCCCAGGGAGGCACGGGTGCCACACGGAAGTCACAGCACCACTCGCTTCACATGAGACCTCTGAGACCTGGGGCGAAGGAGCCGGGGAAGGAAACCGCAGCGTGAGAGAGCCCAGGAGCCTCCAGCCCATCCTGCCCGCCAGCCCTTTCCGTAGGGATCTGCCCCGAGGGGCTCTGGGAGAGAGGGACACCGAGGAGGGCTCTCCACTTCACCATGCAGGTAGGAACAGAAACTGCCCCGATATTCCCAGGATACTGCTTTTCAGCACCTCCAGGCACCTGTGGCTTGGAAACACAGGCTACACTAACCTCCAGTCTCTACCACTCACCTGCTTTCAGCCTTTAAGCTACAAAATTCCTACCAGGGGTGTGACAGGGAATGCAGGATGAGCTGCTGGTCCCATGCACCATCCCAACGTGCAGTGGGGTCACACTGGCCTCACATGTTGGTCCCAGGGCACAGAGCAGAGAAGGATGGTATGGATGGAGCTTATGTAAACCTAGGAACAAGCACTGCAGAGGTGACAGCCCCAGGTGTTCCAGAAGCACCTGGAATACAGCAAGGGCAGAGGGGGAGCTGTGATCTTTTTCTTCCCTAACTTAGAAGAAAGGATGCAGGTTTTTTTCCTGGGAAAAGCCAGGCAAAATCTCCAAAGTGAGGGCAGGTAGTAAAGGTACAGCTCTGCGTATCCAAGCAAAGGCTGTCCCACTTCTCAGGAAGCCATGGGCTAAGGTGGAAGTGCTCCAAGGGAAGCTGTGTAAGAAACATCCTGGAGATAAGAGCAATTTGATCATCTCAGTGTGGGTGATGGGAACCACCCAACCCCGCACCAGTTCATGACAGGAAAGGAAAACAAGGATGCCAGATCCTATCCAGGTCCTTGTCCTGGGTTACTCACACGGGTGACTCTGCACCCAGCCCAAGGGTGCCTGTGGCCATTTCCCAGAAGGAGCACTCAGGGCAGTGGGTTACCTGGCCCGGGACAAGGACCAATGATACACCTTGGAGAGATGGAAACCCTTTTCAACATGGAAATTCCTGCTTCCCATTGTGCCGGTCACTTTTACACCTTTGCACAGTGGCACCTCCACATCCTGTTTCAACCACAGGGCAGGAAGCAGTGAAACCGAAACTGTCCTTCCCAAGAGCAGGGATAGATCCCAAGGTTGGTACAACCACTGCAGAGCCCAGGTGGCCTTACCTGCACCTGATCCCACTGCCCTGTGACGCCAGAGCACAGCAGCCACTGTCAGACAGACAATTTTTCCCAATTCCCAGGAAAAAAGAATTAGTGATTAGAATTAGTGAGTGTAGCAGTGATCCAAAGTCCCTGCCCTCTGAGGCTATCCCTGCCTTCCCATCAGGAACTGCAGGGAAGGACAAGGGGGATGGCTTCAAACTGCCCGAGGGCAGGGTTAGATGGGATATTGGGAAGAAATCCTTCCCTGTGAGGGTGCTGAGGCCCTGGAATGGATTTTCCAGAGAAGCTGTGGCTGTCCCATCCTTGGAAGTGTCCAACACCAGGCTGGAAAGGGTCGGAGCAACCTGGGCCAGTGGAAAGTGTCCACGCTCATGGCAGAAGGTGGAACTGGACAGGCTTTAACGTTCCTTCCACCCAATCCACTCTGGGATTCTGGGATTCTATGCACATCCCATATGGCCCTAAAAGCAAGCTGGGCACCTGCATGGCAGCCTGAGCCCCAGCAACCACTGGGATGAATCCAACATCCCATTTGTGAGCCCACCTTTGTAACCTCTCAGCCTCTTCCCAAGGAAGTGGATATGCTGGCTGGGGTGCTCAGATTCCCAAGCAGGACCGTGCCCGTTCCTTGGAGTTGGCAGCCACCTGGGAACAGAAGGTGTGATCCCAGCAGGTTCCTTCACCTCATCTCAAGCTTTATTTGGGACAGCAGCAGCAGGAATAGTGTGCCAAAGTGGCATTAGGAACACACCAAAATGTTTCAATACCCAAAGGATGGCTTCCCCTCCATATGCATCCACAAGACCACCAGTGGCAGGGAATTGCTGCAGGATGAGGATGGTGCATGTGGAGGCTGAGAGAAACCAGCCAGGCAGGAATGAGCCAACACGACATCGGAGAGCGTGCCAGGCCAGATCCATGCCAGCATCAGAGCACTGGCAGTGGGCAGATCCCTGAGAGCATTCACTCCCTCTCCTGTGCCCAGAGAGGGGCTCAGACTGGGATACAGGGAACTGCTGCACCCAATCCTGCCCCCTCCAAACTGGTTAGAGCAGACGACAACACCAGAACCCTCCCTCTGCCTCTTGCCATTAACTGGGGTACCTTTTATCCAAGTTCTGGCTCTTGTTATAACAGCATCACTGGGGGAGAGCATCCCTCTTCTCAAGCCCTCCCGCTTCTCCTTCTTGTCAGTGCACCTCCTCATGGCTCTTGTGCTTTGGCTGATCCACTTGAGTGAGCATCTGATGGAATATTTCAGCCCTTTCCTCATCCCAGCCTCTCTGCTCCCATGGCCTCATTCTCCAGTGAAAGCTTGGGATGCAGATCTTACATCAGGGCACAGTTGCACCACTGTGGCTCTGCTGCCAAGATTACAGCTGGAGGAACTCGTCTGGCTGGCCGCTCTTTTAGGTCACAGTGTCTCTGGTGACACCAGTGACAATATTCCCAGCCCTGGCTGCTCCTTCCCACTGCTGTGCTGCGTCACCTTCCCTCGGGAACAGCAGCGTAACTGTTTGTGGGGACACACCATAAGTCAATCAAAGGGTGGAAAAAGCCCCCACAGGGAGAGCTGATGGCTTAAGCTGAAAGAGAGCAGGATTCGATGGGATACTGGGAAGAAATTCTTCCCTGTGGGGATGCTGAGGTCCTGGCACAGGATGCACGGGGAAGCTGTGACTGCCCATCCCTGGAAGTGTCCAAGGCCAGGTTGGAGCAACCTGGTCTACTGGAAGGTGTCCCTGGGGGCTGGATGGGCTTGAAGTTCCTTTCCAACACAAACCATTCCATGATGCTTGCTTTGTGCTCCCCTACACCTGCACCCTTGGATGTCTGAGTGTAATTAATTACCTGTAACCATGGAGGTGGGAGCTGACAGCCATTCTCTCCAGAGCCACTAACACACAGGAGGGGAACAGGGAAAAGCCAGAGTTCGAGCAGTGTTTGGACTACACTCTTAGGCACATGGATGCTTGGGGTGGTCCTGTGCAGGGCCAGGAGCTGGATTCCCTTCCAGCTTGGGATATTCTATGATTTTATGATCAGCAGCTCATCCTCCCCTCTCTGTCCCTTGGCTGCTGCCTGAGGCATCCAACATGTTTTCCAAGGACTTTTTTCTCCTGTTTTCCTGTAGGGTTGTTCCAGCCTCCAAGTGTCTGTGCTCTACTCTCCCTTTACTGGAATTTAAAACTACCTTCCCCACCCTCCCCAAAAAGCCAACGGTGCCCTATCTGACAGGAACAACTGACAGATGGAAAAGACTGATTAAAGCCTGTAAAATCCACTGTAGCATGGAGAGAGAGGGTGAAAGGTGAACACTTCCCCAGGGCATCATGTGAAAGAGCTGAGGGAGGTTTTTTCTCCTGGTCCAGATCCCTCACAGCCCCAGGACACTGTGAGCATGATGAGTTCTAGGGGAGGCTGCACACCCTGCCAGGGCAGCAGTCCCTGCAGCATTCCTAAACAGAAATCCCAGACCCCAAACTGGTGATCAGGAACCTGTGGGAGAAGGCTTCACACAAGCCTCCTCATACCTTCCTCCCTGGGCATCTCTTCGAGGCTGCTGGAAGAGGAAAACATGGGATCTCCCAGGGAGCCTGCTGAAGCCTTCCCTTCACTGGTTTTCTTTTCACCAGGATGAAATTCTGCTGAGTCCCCGCAGGGAATCTCCTGTTGAGGACATGGACCCTTTTTCCTCCCCGGTAAGCTCTGCTCCTTCTGCACGTGCAGCGAGTCCAACCCAGCTCAGAGAGGGGACAAATCCACATTTCCCTTGCTCATTCCCAGTTCCCCTCTACACAGCCACAATGAGGGTCCAAACCTCTGATAGGCGGAGCTGGGAAGGAGAGCTCTCAGCTTTTCATCCCTAATAATTCCCTGCTGGTTTTGTGGGCAGAATGAAGAGAAGTGGGACTTTGTCCTGGTGAGTGACATCCACGAAATGGGCAGTGAAAAGGAGATCAAGAGGAAGAAATTCCTGGAGGAGCTGAGCAAGAAAGGCTTCACCATCAAGGTGAGGGGCTATGGGAGGAAAAGGCAGCAGATACTTGGCCTGGCTTGGGCTCCTGCATCCCAGGAAATGGGAGAGGCCTGAACCATTGAGCTGTTCACCACATCAGAGCTGGAAAATAGCCCACTTGCTGAACCAGCAGAGAAAGACTCCAACCCCAGGACTCACACAGCCCCCAGCCCTTCCAGCTCTGGCCCTTCCCTGCCTCTCTGGCTGTTTTAACAGTCCTTCTTTTCCTCTCACCAGAAAATTGAGGACACAAAGCTCTTTTATGGAGTCCGTGCCCCGCTGCACATCTTCCAGAAATACCAGTGTTTCCTGACGAACTCCGACAGCAGGCAGCAAAACTCCAGTGCCAGCCAGGACATCCCAGTGACCACCAGGTGGGTGCTGAGCTGATTTCCAACCTCCTGTACTCACTGTTCTCCACACCAGCATCCATTTTCTAGCTCGATTCACAGCTGTGCCAGGATTTCATTTTCCACAGAACCTTCAGCAAAGCTGATAGCTTCTCCCTGCCCACATTTCTCCTTCTCTTGCTTCCCTGGATTTTAGTGCACACCTTCTCCCTTCTCTGCCCTGTTTTCCTGAGCCACACAACACAAGCCTGTATCCCAGAGCAGCCTCTAAGCAGAGTTTCTCCTTGTTCAGGATACGGGTTGTGAACTTCATCCTGCAGAACACTGTGACATCCGACTTAGGTAAGGGAATGGGGATCCCAGGGGTGATGCTCAGCCTGGATCTGCAGGAAGAATCCTGCCCCAGAATTCTGGGCACTGGCATCCCAGCTGCCTTGCCATCTTGAGGAGAATAGAAAAAATGGGAGCTCAGACAAGTCAATTTGCCTCTGCATCCAGAGGCTGGGAGATTTGGAACCAGCAGTTCCTCTGCTCCATCTCCCAAATCCCTAAGCTTAACTCTGTCCCTTCTTCTCCCAGAGAAGCTGCATGACCTGATGAGGAAGAAGGTGTTTGAGGCAGCCTTTCCCCTGCACAAGGTGAGACTGAGCACACAGTGCCTGGGAGGAAAATCCAGGAGAGATGGAGGAGCAGGATGGGGTGGAGGGACCTGTGGGTGACTGGGGCTGCACCAAGAGCTCGCTGGGTGAAGAGCACAGAAAAGCTCCCGGCAGCTGCCTGGGAGCTGGGCAGGGCATTAAGGGTGCCCTGGTGTTCCTGCATCCAATCAACTTCTCTGCTCTCCAGAACGAAGAGATAAGGCGAATACTAAAGAAGAAGTGGGCTCGTTGGAGAGTTATGTTTAAGGAACAGCCAATTGAGGAGATCAGGTAACACAGGCACAAGAGGCAGATCTTTCTAACCAAGAAGTCCCACCTGAAACCCAGAGAGCTCAATGCCTTTTGCCAGGCTCCTGCATTGTCTTAAAAACCATTAGTTTAAACCTGGCTCTCCTCACGAGCACTGGGCTGCCTCTGCAGTTTCCAAAGCTCTTAGCCTGAGGGTTATCCCTGTGGCTCTGAGCTCCATCTGCTAATCCTTCAGCATGAAACAATGCCCACATCAGTGTGGACTTCAATGAACCTGTTCGGTTTTCAGCCACATTCAGAAGGCAGGAGAGGTGGGAATGGAGTATCAGTGCTGCACAGCCAGCCTGAGGCTGAACTCGGGGCAGTAAAGGCAACATGGGGCTCCTATAACCACATGAAATCCCAGGAAAGAGCATGGCTCTTGTTTTTAAAACTAACTCCGAGAAGCAGGAGGGCAAAAAGAATGTGTTACTTCATAAACCTGCCAGGAGGCTCTGGTAGAGAGGGGAGATCTTAAAATAGCCGTGCACCTCTGACAGTTGGCACAAATTCCTCTGGGACACAGGGCTTCCAGCCTCTCAGTCAGTAGGCCATTTCTTATCCATGACTCCAACCTGCTCCCCACACCATAAAAACTGAGATACTGCCACCATGGGCATTTTCTAGTGACTCCCAAAATCTGACCTCGTTTCTGGCTGCAACTCCCACCTCACTTTTCCTTCTAGGTGCTATTTTGGAGAGAAGGTGGCCTTGTACTTCGCCTGGCTGGGCTGGTACACCTACCTGCTGATTTTCGCTGCCCTGGCTGGGCTGGCAACCGTCGCAGCTGGGGCTACTGTTTTCAGTTCCAGCCAGGTGAGGTAAGGCCCTTGGGAAAGCCAAATGCACATCCCATTCAGGTCTGCAGGTGGCTCTGAGGCACCCTTGTTCCCCTTGGCTTCTCTTCTCTTTTCTTCCAGCAAGGAGATCTGTGATGCCAACGACACCATCATGTGCCCACTGTGCGACCAGAATTGCTCGTTCTGGGTCCTCTCCGACACCTGCACCTATGCCAAGGTAGGGAACCCCCTTTCCAGGGCAGGCTTGAGGTAAAGGATGGGGAAACACTCCCAGCTCATGCTGCTCCCACATCAGTAAAAAGAAATCCCATCCCAGATCAGTCTCCATCATCACCATGGAATATTTAACCAGTAGCAAGCCCCAGTGTCCATCACCTTCCTGTGTTTTTCTCTCCTGTAGTGCCTTTACTTGTCTCAGGGGAGACAAGCATGCCAAGATCCCAAGGTGCCACAGCCCCTGCAGCTCACTGCCCCATCACACTCTTCCTTCATCTCTTCCAGGTCACTCACATGATTGATAATGAGGCCACAGTGGTGTTTGCCATGTTCATGGCCATCTGGGGTAGGTGTCCATGCCTGGGTGCCCAGCATATGTAGTTGGGATAGGGAGCAGAAGGTGGAAAACGGGACACCAACATAGCTTCACCCTTTGGGGGGGGTTATATCTCCTTCACTTCCAGAGCCTTCAGCTCCCCTTCCAGACACAGCAAGAGACAAAACCATCCTGATGATATTCTCCAGCTCCCCAAACATTCCTTACCTGAAGCTTGTCCTACTTGAAGTTTCTGCTCAGCATGGCCTCTCCAAAGGCACCCAGCAGTTTTCTAGCAGATGCCTATAAATGGCCACAACCACAGGAAAGAGGGGCCTCCAGACTCCTCCTCCACCTTCCCAAATCACTGCACGGCCTCTTACTTGCTGTGGGATGATGTGATCTTGTCACTGCCTTAGTTACACACTCATCTGGCTTTTCCATGGCCCTTTCTTTGACCAGCCACCTCAGGAATGGGCCGAGTGTCCCATTGCTGTCTGTTCAGGCCCCTTCCAGGTCACCAAGGTGCAGAGGGGACTGCCTGTCCTTCATGGGCCAAGGGCAGTCCAGGCTGGTCTGCCATCAGGTTGGATGTGATGGGCTACTCTGGGAGACAGAGGGGTGGCTTTCAGAGCCATCTCTAAGTGTCACTGCACTTTCTCCTTCCCAATCCAGCCACTGTATTCCTGGAGCTGTGGAAGAGGGAGAGAGCCACTGTGGCCACCAACTGGGACGTGTACGGGTGGGATGAGGAAGAGGTGAGGACATCATCTTTCCTGCTTGGTTCTTCCCTTTTCAGGGCAGGAGTCCTAGAAAAGGCAACTGCACCTAGAAAAGACACATGAGAGGGGTCCCTTGCCCAGACTGAGCTCAATTAGGCTTGGCCATGCTCCTGTGGGTTGGATGCTCACCCCTGTCCTTCTCCAGCACTGCTCATCCCATGTGTCCACTGACACAAGGGGCACAAAGCACTGCTGGGTCCTTTCTTTCCCATTTTATATATATATATATATATATTTGTTTGTTTGTTTGTTTTGTTTATTTTAAAGGAGGAGCTGGCTCTGCACCTGATCAATAATTCACAGCACGAACCCCAGATGTACCAGCACTCCTACTTCCGCAGCACCATTGTCCTCATCTTGGCTCTGCTGATGGTACGTGCCAGGTGACAACAGGAATGTTTGTTTTAAGGGCACGTGGACCAAAGGAGCAAAGGTACAGACCAGATTTTTAGGGCAGTTCCATGCCCATCACAAGGATCCTGGGGCTTCCTCATGCTCACATCTCACTGTGCTGATGGCAGGGGCCACTCACCCTTCGGGGACACGGGCTGAAGGCTCTGCTCTTGCAGTGAAGATCAAGACAGTGACATGGAGAGCAAGAAGAGGCAAATCCCAATGTGTCTGTCCCCTGGTTCAATGGAGACTGGTTCAGATGGAGACATAGAATACTGGAATCACAGAATGTTCAGGGTTGGAAGGGACCTTACCTAGTCCCAAGCCCCATGCCACGGGCAGAGACACCTCCCACTACCCCAGGCTGCTCAAGACCTTTTCTCACCTGGCCTTGAACACTGCCAGGATTGGGGCATTTGCAACAGCCCTGGGGAGGTGTGGGAAGATAGGTTGAAAGGATAGTCCAGAAGGCAATCTCTCCCCATGAATTACAGCTGTATTGATTACTGAGGAGTGGAAACATCTGTGCCTGCCCAATGAGTTTGGGTATTATAAAAGAGTGGGCTAGCTGGCAGCTAGTTGAGCTGTGTGGTACTGCCTCTAAGAAAAGGAGTCTACACTGTGTGAAGCTGCCCATGAGGGAAGGAGTCAGAGTTGCCTGAAAGAAGGTATGAAACATTTCTTATGAAGGATTGGATTGGTGGTGATGCCAGCCATGTCCATCTCGACATAACTGCTACATAATGGTGACCCTGATGTGATGACTGGGATTTGGGCTGTAGGATGAGGTACAGCTGGAGACAGAGCCCAGTGAAGCTGAGAGCAGTGAGTTAAGCTGCTAGGTCCAGACCAAACTTAGTTTGACACCTGGAGGGATGGTTATCCAGGTGAGCCACTGGGAACAAAGATCTATATATGCAAATACTGCTTTCAGTGTTGGAGCATGGAAAAAGATTGTGGAATGGCTATGGCACATGGTATCAAAAGAGGACAAGGCAGCTACAAATTTGGTTACCACCTGGAGATTGCTCTATGTGACTTTAAAAGAATGGAAAACAGAGCAGAAGGTAGAAGAAGAATCATGTGTCCTCAAAAAGTTGAATGAAGTGCCAAGCCAAAACTCCTAAACAGCAGTTAGTTAAAGTAACTTTTTAAAAGCAGCTAAGCTAAAGAAGGAACAAGTGAAGTAATTAAAGCAGCAAGATATACGAAAAGCTGGAAACAGTAGTTCTATGGTTCAATGCAATGTGTCTATTTGATATTGAAACATATATATTGTACTTATGAATTGCAGCTTTCTGATTCTTGAACTGTAATGGTATGTACTGTAAGTCTGGATAATGTATCAAGCTTAATTCACAGATGTATTTCAGAGCTAAGAGAGAATCCTTGGGTTGATGTTCTATACTGATAAAAGCCAAACTAAACCAAAGCGGGCAAAAAGAGAAAGTTAACGATCAATGAGAAAAGAATGAAAAATAATTAAATTGGATGTGGTTGTTATACTACTGTAAACTTTCACTTTGAGTAACAATACTGGAAAAAATTGATCATAGGTGAAGAGAAACTTAAGTAGTAAGATAAGACTTGGCTCTGAGGAAAGGTAAATATCTAATCAATCTACAGCATGCAGACAACTATCTCTTATATAAGAATTTGCTGAAAGAAACAATCATAAAGTAAAGCTAGGCAAACTATCTGTGATGACTAGGATTTAAAGTATATGTCCTTGTTGTGATGTGTTGCCCAAACAATTGTGTAACTGTTAGTCTGAAGTGTCATATGTGAATGTGTATGTCAATTTACTTTAAAAAAAGGGGGTATTTGTGGGAAGATAGGGTGAAAGGATAGTCCAGAAGGCAATCTCTCCCGATGAATACAGCTGTACTGATTACTGAGGAGTGGAAAGATCTGTGCCAGCACAGTGAGTTGGGATGTTATAAAAGAGTGGGCTAGCTGGCTGCTAGTTGCAGTTTGGGTTAGAGCTTGAGACTCTGCTGCAGTTTGGGATGGGGTCTGCTGGCTGTGCTGTGAGGAGGTAAGGGACAGATAAGGTAAGAAGATGCTGTGTGAGGGACAGGAGGGTAAGGCAGCCAGGAAAGGGACAGGTTGGTGTTAGCCAGTGATGCAGAGAGGAGAGAAGGAGTCAGTGCTGTGTGGAGCTGCCTGTGAGGAAAGGAGTCAGTGGTGTATATCAGGGAAAGAGTTAAGAGTTGCCTGAGTGAAGTCCACTGAAAGAAGGCATGAAAAGTTTCTAATAAAGGACTGGTGATGATGCCAGTCCTGTCTGTCTCGCCATAATTACAACAGGGAGGCTGTTCCAGTATCTCCCCACCCTCACAGGGAAGAATTTCTTCCTAACATCCAGCCTAAATTCCCCTCTTTCAGTTTGTACCCATTACTCCTTGTCCTATCACTACACCCACCTCACGAACTTGTCAGCCCCCACCAAAGGGGGCTGGTTTGCCTTTGAGCCCACATCCAGGGCCCTGCTGAGGGCACCATCAGGTGCCAGGGAGCAGGTGCCCCCGGTGGCTGCTGAGCCCTCCTCTCCCTCCCCACAGATCACGGTGCTGATCGGCATCGCCCACGCGCTCGTCATCTACCGGGCGGTGGCCATGGCCCTGTTCATGCAGAGCGAAGCGGGCCTGCTGAGCAAGCACGCCGACACCATCGCCGTGATGACGGGGGCCGTGCTGCACTACCTCACCATCGTCATCATGACCAAGGTGAGCAGCCACACGGGCTGCCTGGCTGGATTCTCCATGGCCAGCCCCCCACTCACAGTATTCCTCTGTCCTGCAGGTCAACTGGCACGTGGCCCTCTACCTCTGCAAGCTGGGTAAGGGAAATGGGGTATGTCCCACCTGCAGTGCCCTTATGTCCCTGAGCATAGCCAGCCTCCCATCCCTTTACCTCCCTCCACCAGCACAAGCAACTCCAGACAGGGAGGCCCAGCATTCCCCCAGCACACGCTCACCTGTGGCCCACAAGCTGTCTTGCAGCCAGCTTTGCAGGGACAGTCTCCCTACAGGGCTGAGACCTGGCATGAACAGGAAGCCACCCCAGCTTCAGGAGAGGTCACAACAGGGATTTCCTCCCAGCTCTAAGGCTGCTTCTCCCCAGCTCATGAGTCTGAGCGACCTCCCAGCTTGGCTGGACTCACCTCCATCAGAGGGCTCTTGTGGAGGACAGGGAAGGCTTCACAAGGGGCAGAGACACCCTTTGGACTGTCAGAGCTGTGGTGGCACCCATGGGGGAGCAGGGCAAGGTCCCACTGTTCTATGACCAACCCTCAGGGCATTGCTCCCTTTCCTAGAGAAACCACGGACCTTCTCCCAGGGGGAGAACAACTTCACCGTGAAGATCTTCATCTTCCAGTTCTTCACAAACTTCTCCTCGCTCATCTACATCGCCTTCTTCCTGGGACGGTGAGTGGACAACACAGGGCAGCCAGGGTTTGGGATAGATATTCCTGACTCTCCCCAGGGTGTATGGACAGCCCAGCCCATCTGCCCTCCCCACCAGGTGCAGGGAGCCCATTTGGGACTCAGGAGGGCCCCAAATGAGCCCATGGCTATCACTGTTGCTTCCTTGCTCAGGATCAATGGCCACCCAGGGCACTATGTGCGCATCGCTGGCCACTGGAGGCTGGAGGAGGTGAGGCACACACTCCCTGATCCCACAAACAAACAACTCTTCCTCTTCCTTTCCCTACTGCCCAGAGTGCCTCTAGGAAGCTCAGCTTTCTCCCACAGCACCTGCCAAAGGGTCCCTTGGGCTCACCCACCCTGGTTGCATGGCACAACCCCTGTCTTGTTGTCCCCTCCAGTGCCACCCCAGTGGCTGCATCACCGACCTCTTCATCCAGATGGCTGTCATCATGGTGCTCAAGCAGACCATCAGCAACATCATGGAGTATCTCATCCCGTAAGCTTCCCACACTGACACTTTCCAGAGAGGAACCCTGGTCTTTTTCCTTTTCCCCTTCCTCCAGGGGTGAGCTGGCAGCCCTGCCCCACAGGCAGCCACGCAAATCCCTCTCTCCCACTGCAGCTGGATATCCCACCAGCTACGGAAGAAGAAAAAGTCCCCCAAGAAGAGAAGTATGATGTTAGGAGAGGAGGAGGAGGCAGAGGACCCCTGCAAAAGGCAGTGGCTGAACAACTATGAACTCAACGAGGTCAACAACTTCAGCTTGTTCAACGAGTACTTGGAGATAGGTATGTGGGGCAGATCCATGTGCACTCTTTGGCTGGGGAGTGACGGATGCTAGGGATCCATACACAGGCAAGGAGCCACAGCTCCACACCCAGCCTTGCTCTAAGAGCCCTGGGGCACCAAGATCGTTCCCAAAACAGAGACCAGGCAACTCTGTGCTAGCCTTTGGCCCTGCCTTGGACCGTCCTCTCCTTCCAGGGCCACACTGTAACCCCAGAGTGTGCCTGTGCCTGGCTGGCTGGCTGGCTCAACTATCCCCACAGATCCCACTCTCTGACAGCCCTGTGAGAGCTGGACATCCCCAAGACATCTCCCCCTTCCACCCCTGCAAAGCCCTCTGACCCAAGCCACAAAGCAGGACAAACCCAGGCAGAGGGGGACGTCCCCTCTGTGGTGGCTTCACACCAATACCTGGCGTTTCCCCCTCCACAGTGATCCAGTACAGCTTCACCACCATCTTCGTGGCAGCCTTTCCCCTGGCCCCGCTGCTGGCCCTCATCAACAACGTCATCGAGATCCACATGGACGCCATCAAGATGATGCGGCTGCGCCGGCGCATGGTGCCCAGGAAGGCCAAGGACATCGGTGAGAGGGCCCTGCCAGCAGCAGGCTGAGCCCCTGAGCATCCCATGGCCAGGGGACAGCACAGGGGGAGCCATGAGGCGGAGAAGGACAAGCAGCTTCAGACTCTGCCACAGGCTGAAGGGCAGCTTGGAGGCTCCTTCCTTGACCTGGCCATGCTAAAGCTGTCCCTGAGCTGGGATGGTGGCAGTGAGCTGGCAGAGGGACCTCACCAGCTGCTCCTCTCCCACAGGGATCTGGCTGCAGGTCCTAGAGGCCATCGGCATCCTGGCTGTCATTGGGAACGGGCTGGTGATCGCCATCACCTCCGACTTCATCCCTGTGCAGGTCTACAAGTACATGTACAGCCCCTGCGCGAGGGAGAACCACACCAGCATGGAGTGAGTTTGGTTCTGAGACAGTCCCTGCCTGCAGCATCCCCACAGCCCTGTCCCCACAGCCCTGTCCCCTCCTGCCTCAGTGCCACCACTGCAGGAGCACGAGACAGCTGAGCTGTCCCCCAAAGCGAGGTGGGGGGGAAAGGGGAACGGGGAACATTCCCACATGGCATCATCACATCATCCCTGGGTGGGTAAACTGACTGGAAAGGGCAGTGGGTAACACTGGAGAGCTACAGGATTCCCAGATGCAGGCACGTGCTCTCTCCTACCCCGTTTCTCCAAGCCTTGGCTGACTGACCCAGTTCACTCAAACTGGACAGAAGCTTCTGAGCCCTCCATTTCCACCAGGCTTTGTCAAAGAGGGCAGTGAGAGCCCCAGGTGGGTTCTGCTGCTCCAGAACAGGAGGGTACAATCTGTGCTCAACCCAGTCCTTCCCCACAGCTGCTCCACTGGGTACATCAACAACAGCCTCTCCGTATTCCACATCCGGGACTTCGAGCCCCACACCAAGGTGCTGCCGGAATTCAATGGGGTCCAGATCAAGAAGTGCAGGTAAGAGCAGCCTCCTGCCACCTCCTGTCCCTCACCATGACATGCAGGCCAGAATGGAATGGCCTTGGCTGGCACCAACGGAGCTGTGCTGCAGGTACCGGGATTACCGGAATGCTGATGACTACACCTACACGGTCCAGTTCTGGCACATCTTCGCAGCCCGGCTCGCCTTCCTCATCCTCTTCGAGGTGAGCACCCAGGGAGGCAGGAGAGGGCTGGGAAAAGGGTTGGATCTGTGCCTCATGCCCAGGCTGGGCATGCCCTGACTGCCTTTGCTTCCCACAGCACGTGGCTCTGTGCGTGAAGCTGATCGCAGCCTGGTACATCCCTGATGTCCCCCAGAAGGTCAAGAATCGAATTCTGAAGGAAAAACACAGTAATCTCCAAAATGAACTGAGGTGGGTGATGCCCTGGAAGGTGCCTGGGGTTGCCGGGTTTCAGGATCTGTCTGCTCTGGAGCCCCTTTTCCTGAAGAAAAAGAAGAGCTCCAAGTTAAAACAAAAAGTGATTTTGCTCAGGGAAGGACTTTGCCCAGGTTTTCCATCTAAACTTTGTTTAAAGAGAAAGGATTAAGTATTTCAGTGGGAAACAGAACCATTGTAACTTCCCCAGTGCTGCTACCCCATACTGACAAAGCCCTGCTCTAGGAAGGGCTCAGCCTGACTCCTATTCCATGGCCACTTTGTCCCAGCTGCCACCACAATCCTGATGGAAGCAGATAGCAGGGTTCAGGAAACACCTGTCGTGGTTTGACACTGGCCAAACTCCAGGCACCACAAAAGCTGCTCATTCACCCTCCCCTGCCACAGCTGGGCAGAGGAGAGAAAAAAGTAACAAAGGGTTCACTACTTGAGATAAGGACCAGGAGAAAACACTCCAAGAGCAAAACAGGCTCAACTTAGGTGTACAAAGTGAGTTTATTACTAACAAAATCAGAGGAGGATATTGAGAAGTAAAATAAGCCCTTAAAAACATCTTTGCTTCCCCCAACCTCTCCCTCCTTCGCCCAGACAGTGCAGGGGACAGGGCATGGGGGTTTTGGTCCGTTCGTCATCCAAGGTTTTCTTCCACTGCTCAGGGAGAGGAGCCCTTCCCCTGCTGCATCATGGGGCTCCTGCCTACAGGAGAGAGTTCTCCATGACCCTCTCCACCATGGCTCCAATCTCACGAGTAGGAGTCCTCCCAAAACTGCTGCAATGTGAGTCCCTCTCATGGGCATAGAGTCCTCCCAAAACTGCTGCAGTTGGGTCACTCTTCAGGGGGTCAGTCCCTCAAGGACAGGCTCCTCCAGCCTGGGAGCAGGGCCCCTCTCTCCACTGGATCACAGCCTCCTGCAGGCATCCACCTGCTTCAGCATGGGCACCTTCCCCATGAGCTGTGCATGGATCTCTGCATTCCCTCTGGATCCCCATGGGCTTCAGGTGGATCTCTGAATCCCCCAGAGATCTCCGTGGGCTGCAGGGGGACAGCTGTTTCACCATGGTCACCACCACAGCCTGCAGAGGAATCTCAGGTCTAGTGCCTCCTCCTTCTGCAGTGACCTTGGTGTTTGCCATGTTGTTTCCTTCACCTCCTCTTCTTCTCTGGCTAGCAAAAAACCGGAGCCCCTTTTTGTTAAATATGCTATCCCAGAGGCATTATCAACATCTCTAATTGGCCCAGCCTTTGTCAGCAGCACGTCCACCTTCCAGAGCCATCAGGGATTGGCCCTACCAGACATGGTGGAAGCTTCCAGCAGCTTCTCACAGAATCCACCTCTGTGCCCCCCTGCTACAAAAACCAGGCTATGCAAAATCAACACAACACCACACCACACTGTCACAGCTTTCCATCTCTGCCTTCCTATTGACTGTGGGACTTCCCACAAACAGGGGCTTCCCACAACCAGCCTGTCATTCTTTCTCCATCTCTTTTGGGGAAAATTTCTGTTCCTACTTGCAATGTTTTTCTACACCTCCCACCTCAGACAGTTCCCCTCCCCAATGCCTCTCCTCTCTCCCCAGCATGACACAATACTCCACCGAGGTGTAACCACTGCTCACCAAGGAGAAGGAGAACATGGACTCGAGCCCCTTTCCCAGCCTGGCAGAGCCAGGGTGCCGGATGAACCCCACGACACAGTGCCACGTGTCCCATCTGGGACCGAGCTGGACTTGAGCTGGGAAAAGATTACAAGAGTGCTTCACAGGAGCAGGTTGCTTTCCGCCTTGGGAAGGAAGGATGCTGTGGCAGAGCTGGGATGTGCCCCCCCAGCACGGGGAGTGGCCGGCACAGAGCTGTGGAGCTGGGGACAAACCCAGGGGCAGCACCCGGCTGCTGGGCTGGCCTGGGTGCTTGTCACTCACTTCCTTAAGCACAGGAAACACCACTTGCCTCATTCTGCAGGCTCCCTCTCCAGCCCTTTTTTTTTTTTTTTTTTTTTTTTTTTTTTTTTTTTTTTTTTTTTTTTTTTTTTTTTTTTTTTTTTTTTTTTTTTTTTTTTTTTTTTTTTTTTTTTTTTTTTTTTTGGTACTTTGGCCTCTTCCCCTGCCTTCCGTGACCTCCTCACTCCCGCACCACTGGGTAAATTGAGCCCCTTTCACCAAGCTCCTCCCCGCCGTGACTCCCACATGTCTGCAGCTCCGCCCTGCTGTCTCCACGGACGCAGCTCCACCCTGGTGTCTCCATGGACTTCGGAAAAAGGCCCTTGATCGTTATCTTGTGTTTAGCTCCGAGCTCAGCCGGGTCCTGAGAGGTGTTCCTGGCTCAGCTGCCACCAGCCATCGGTAAATAAACACAACACCCACGGTGGACACGCACACCTGCTGCCTGGTATTGCTCCTGCCCTCCTCCTCTGCCATCCCAAATCATCTCCCAAAACCTTTCCTTGTCTTACTGGGGACAAGCACGGCAGGTGGGAGCTGCAGTGGGAGGGGAGTGGGAGCCCACTCCGAGGGCTGTGTGGGAGCTGGCTGGTGGGACACCAGGATCTGGCCACGCACAGTTAATGTGCCAGGATAATGGAAATACCTGGGGCAAATGGGAAAAAAAACAGCAAATCCCAAATGACAGGGTTATCCCACCTTTTCCTTTGGAGACACCACTACTGGCTGGCCCCCTACAGACAGCATGGGTTTGTCTGCAGCAGGAACAGGGTGACACTCCAGGACTGGACAGGTGCCACAGTTCAGGGGGCTCTGACCGGGGATCCCAGAGGCAGAACTGGGGGGCAGCCCCCTCCTTTCCCGCTGGTAGTGACCCCAACCTGGCTGGACACCACCCTGACACTGCCCGTGTCCCATCAGGATCTCACCACACATGCTTCCCAAGGAGTCACTCCTGTGGGCTGTGCCCTGGAGGTGACACACCCCAGTCAGGACTGCAGGGAAAGGCACCAGGGTTAACTCAGCCTCAAAACTTCACTCCCAAGAGCATGGAAAGCCACTAACAATCCCATAGGGAACAGAAAGGAGCTTGCTGAGCTCTCAGGCTTGTCCTGTTTTTGCACCATTGTGATCAAAACTGCCTCTGCTCTTCCATTTAACTTACCAACCACGGGGACAAGACCCTAATGGACTAGAAAGGTCTTATCTGCTCCTGATTTGGTCCCAAGCCTCCCCACACCCTGGTGTTGTTCCATGCAATCCTTCACCATCCCACAGATCCAACAGATTTACACTGGATTTTACAGCTGATGCATCACAGTGTCCATGACAAGTGGTCAGCCCTCAAAAAAGGCTGCTCCAGCACCTGCTGCCCTAAACACACCCAGCAGGTGGCCGTAGGGCCCGGGAGCAGGGGATTCTCCCCTGAGATCCAACAGGGTTCCCTCTGTCCCTTTCCCTCCCCCCACAAGCCAACAGCACTGGTAGTTTATATCCTAAACAATGAGGAGTCAGAATCAGGGTATTTCTCCATGGGAACAGGCCCACAGACCTACCTGTGACCTGTATCTGTTTCTTTATAGATACATAGCTATTCATTATACATCTATATATTTATATATTATTAAATATTTTATATATATATATATATATATACATACATACATACACTGCACCTGTGGCCCTCTTCTTCCCTTTTTGGCCTCAAATCATGTGCTGGCTGATGCTTTTGCAGCTCAGGCTGGTGTTTGTCCAGAGGCTGCTGGTGCTGCTGTGACCACATCCATGCCCAGGGCGTGCCAAGGCTCTAATCACCTCCATGGTAATTAGCACAGGGGATACCTGCTGACCACCAGTGGCCACAGCCAGATCTGGCTGCCCATGGCCAGCACCAGCCAGAGCAGCCACCTCCAGCACCAGCTTCATCTGATAAAAGAGCTCTAAAGGCAGGGAGAGAAGGAAAGGGAGGAGAAGGAAACAAACAAGAGAGGCCAGAGGCACAGCTGATGCAGGTTCTTCTTACCCTGACACCTCTGGGGGCTCTTCCAGCCATGGAAAACCAGGAGGCTCCTCCTTGGCCCCCAAGGATTGTGACACCTGCTGGGTGTGCTGCAGCTGTCCCACTTCTCTTTTCTCTTTTTTCCTCTCTGTTTCCCTCCCCTGAAGCCGGAGCTGTTGAATGTTTCTCCCGCAGGTTCAGGTGGAGGTGGAGCAGTGGGAGGGAGGGACAGCCCTTCCCACGGGTCTGGCGCCCGGGGATTGGGGCAACGGGAGCGCCCGGCCGAGGGCAGGGGCTGAACGGGGAGGAGAAATAGATAAACTATTAAAACAGAAAGAAAAAAAAATAAAAAGAGAGAAATTCCAAGCACTGATCTGGCCGGTCGGGTCGGCTCAAGCGGGAGGCGACGAGCAGGAAGCCTGCGGCTGGAGAAGCTCCAAAGGTAAATGCAGCTCTGTTCTGCTTCCCTTTCCATGCTGAAGCCACCTCAGATGAGGTCAGCAGGGTTCCACCCTCACCCCATTCCCTGTGCATTCCCATTCTGGTTCTCCTTCGCTCTCCTCCAGCTCTCCATCCCGCTGTCTCCCTCGGCACACCCACCCCACAGCTCCCTGGCCACGGTGCCTCCCTACCCTCCTCGCTTTGGCCATGGCCGTGCTCCAGGGAAGGCCGCGCCCAGCCCTCCTTCGCCACCCCACAAGGTCCACACGGCCCTCTGCCTCAAATCCGGGGTGTCCCCAAGCCAGGACGTGGGAAATGGGAAACGCTGCCCGTTAGCCGGTGCTCCTCCCTCCCTGTCATCCAACACTGTCGCTCCCTGGAGCAAAGGGCTCCGGGGGTTTTGGGGCCTCCCCTCACCCCCTGGCCAGGCTGCAGCTTGTTGGAGCTTCCTCATTCCGACCACCCGAGGAAACGGCGTAGGAGTGACCCATCCAGGAGCATCATGCCAGGCAGAGACAGCCCCACTCCACCCTCATGAGCGTCTCCCACCCTTTCTCCATGTGAAATCCAGGTGGGCTGGCTCATCACCATCCTGTCCTCTTCCCTCCCCTGGCCGTGGAGAAACTCAGTTAATCCTTTAGGTATAAATCGCTTCCAGCTGCCCAAGCTGAACACATACTGGGCGTCTCTCGCGTACCTTGATCCCTGGTTTCACCCCACGCCTGGCACTAGGCTGTTCCAGAGGGAAGCACTGTGCCTGCATCCCTGCTCCAAGCCAGGCAGCACCCCAGACCTCCCCTACCCATTCCACACCAACTCACACAGGGACTCCAGCCCTGCTCCCACCCAAAATCAGGGTGCATCCAGGAGTGCTGAAGCTCCAGAACAAAGAGGAGCTCGGGGAGAGGCTTTCACCCCTGCTGACTCCCAGAGTTAGGCCAGGTGTTTACCATGGAAACGCTGGCATCCTGACGTCCCTGAGACTCCCACCTCAGCCCCAGCACCCGCATCACCCCCATCAGGTGTGTGGGGACAGAGGAGCCCAGCCTTGCCAGGCTCTGCTCTGCTGTCTGCTCCCAGTATCCACCTCTTCTCAGGGGGCCATCGCATCACCACTGGTGATGCCAGCTGAGGGAATCCCTGTGTGCCATCCCTGTGCTCCCCGCTTGCCTGGAATGCTGTGCAGCTGGGCCATCCCTGGGCACAGCCACGGGGTAGCAACGTGCCGAGGCTCCCAAGGCACCAGGAACACCGCACCCGCTGGGGAGCTCTCCAGGTGGGAGGCTGTGTTTCCATAAACAAACCAGACTGCTGGTAATTAGCAGGTTCAAGGGCATGTCAGGCTGGAGGCAGCTCTGCAGCCCAGGCAGGGGCTTGGCAGCTGAAGGAAGTACCACTGAGACCCCCAAAGTTTCCCATGGCTGAGCTCATTTCCCCACCTTGGTTTTGGATTTGGGCTGAAGGCACATTTTTTTAAATCCTGCAATCCCTCAGCTGGTCATTAATCACCTCCCACACACAAATTCATGGTTGGGAAAGCCCGGCTGGGAGTCAGTGCAGGGAGGGCAGGTGACACAGTGGCCACCAGGCTGTGGGTGGGACACGGCTTTGGCTTTGCCGCAGAGCAGCACCCACCACCCCCAGATGGAATGGCTGGTGGGGGTGGCGGGGCCCTCCCTGTGCCAGCACTCACAGAGCCATTCCTGGTCTATCCCAGGCCCAGCCTGCCCTGTGGCAGAGGCAGCTGGACTTTGTCCCCCCCGGAAACGCCCCGTGAGATGCCGGCAGCACCCACGCCTGTCACCTGAGCGTGCCATGGCAGGTAGGTTAAATCCCAATTCTCCCCTGTTCTCAGCTGGGAAGGATCCCTGTGCAAGCTCAGCTGGGGGTGCCGCTCTGGTGTCACCTCTTAGGGTCCTTCCTAGCCCCCCAAACCAGCTCAGCCTGTTGCTAAACAGCCACGAACACCACTCACTGCCAGACCCCCAAGGCAGAGCTTGTTTTTCTGGGATGGCTACAGCAGTCACGTGCCCTGGGGGGAGCGGGATCAGCTTTCTCATCCAAACCCCCTCCCCTCTGTGCCCCCAGACCTTTGCAGCGTGCCCCCCAAAATCCTGGTGCCGGCTGCCAACGAGACGCTGGACTTAGTGCTGGGGAGCCGGGTGGAGCTGAACTGCACCGTGCGCTGGGCGGGCACCGAGCGCTGCCAGCCCATTCCCGCCTGGAGCAAGGACGGGCAGTGGCTGGGCAATGGGAGCAGCCAGGACACTGTCTGGTAAGGAGCCTGCCCTGGGGACATCCATCCATCTGCTTTTGGGGGACGTCACCACACAGCCCGACCCACAGCATCCCCCTGTCCCGTCAGGTCTGGCCAAAACTCCTCGGAGCAGCTTCTGGCCAGCGTCCTGCAGCTGAACCTCACCCACGATGCCGATTTCGGGGTGTTTGCCTGCTGGATCAGCAATGCCACGGCCACCTTCACGCTGCGGCGGGCAGGTAGGGATCTGCTGGGGACAGGGAGGGAACGTCCCACGGCGAGCCCAGGTGCATGGGGGGATTGAGGAGAGTGATGGGGCCCTGCTGCCTCTCCCACATCGGGGTGCAAACCTGCACCAAGCCCAGGTATGCTGCTCACCGTGCCTTCCCTGTCCTGGCAGAGGCGGCGGGGCACGTACCGGCGGTGCTGGCAGCCCTCCTGGTCCTGCTGCTCCTGGTGCTCCTGGCTGTGCTCTACGTCCGGTGCCGCCTGAATGTGCTCCTGTGGTACCGGGACCGCTACGGAGAGCTGGAGATCAACGGTGAGCCGGAGGTGACACCCCACTGGGAACAGCCTCCCATGCTCCAGGGGGGTCACACAGCCCTTCCCATGTTATCCCTGCTCCGTGGATCTCCCCAGATGGGAAGCTGTACGACGCCTATGTCTCCCACGCCACTGCCCCCGATGACCGAAAGTTTGTCCACTTCATCATGAAGCCGCAGCTGGAAAACCGCCATGGCTACAAGCTCTTCCTGGATGAGCAGAACATCCTGCCCAACTCAGGTAGGCACCATGCAGGATGGGCAGGGGGTGACACAGGCCCCCTACCTGGGGGCTTGAAACCCTTTTTGCCCACAGAGCCATCAGCTGACCTCATCATGAATGTCAGCCGCTGCCGGCGCCTCATCGTGGTGCTCTCCGTCGCGTACCTGGAGCAGGATTGGTGCAACAGCAGCTTCAGGTAGGAGCAGAGCAGCTCCCACAGGAGAGGAGAGGGGCTGGAGGAGGACCTCACCCTCCTGTCACTCACTTGTCTCGCAGGGAAGGGCTCTGGAGGCTGCTGGAGCTTTCCAGGAAACCCATCTTCATCGTCTTTGAGAGCCAGTACCGGGAGATCGCTCACCCCGCCATCACCCTGCTGAAGCAGCACCGAAGTGCAGTGACCCTGCTGGTGTGGAGAGCCGGCTCCATGGTGAGTGCCAAGCAGGACCCTGACCCCCCCAGAACCCCCTTTCCCTCCCCAGCACCCCACAGTGCCAGCCCTCCCTGCTGCCCTTTGGGGCTGCCCCATGGTGAGAGCTGAGCAGGACCCATCCCACCAGCACCCCCTTCCATTCCCAGCTCCCCCTTTTGGGTTAACCTCCCTGCTGCTCTCTGGGGCTGTGCCCCAGGCTCCAGTGCTAAAGAGCAGGTTGGGGCACTCGCCTTTGGGAGGATATTTCAAAACCCAACCAGAAGAGCCCTGGATCTGGGAGCTCGCCCCCCAAACCTGCATGGTCAGGACCCCGTGACACTGCAGGGCTTCCCCAGCCTAGGCTGCCAGAGCGGAGCTTTGGCCCAGGGCCACTCCGGCCATTTCGGGGCCAGGCTGGGAGCCGGAGCCCTGCGGAGCGTTCCAGCAGGTCGGGCCGGTTTCTCCGCCGGCGCCTGGGCACGGTGCCACGCCGGAGCGCAGCCCTCGCTTTGGTCGAGCTCCCAGCGCCGGGGAGTGCGAGCCGAACCCGTGGAAGCGTGCGGGGCCATGCTCCAGCGATCCCGGCCCGGCTCACCCCCTCCGGCCCCTGCAGACACCATGGTCGGACTTCTGGAAGGAGCTGTGCCTGGCCCTGCCGCGCAGGGTGTCCTTCCCGGGGAGCGTGGGGGACCCGCAGACCCAGCTGCAGGAGGACAAGGACCCCATGCTGATCCTGCACAGCAGCTACCTGGACAGCGCGGGAGACCTGGACCCGGACGGGGACCTCGGCACAGGTCCGTGTCCCTGCTGCTTCTCCTTCGGGGACAGGTGCGCCCTGGCGGTCGCTCCTGGGCTTTCCAGCCCCTTTCCCTCCGCCTAAACCCATCTCCCTGCTCCTGCCAGGCCTCCGAGGGCGTGCCTTCGGGAGCCCCCCGCCGCCCCGCCTCGGTGGCCACAGCATTCCCAGGGCTCCGGCATCCAGCGGGATGGAGGATGCGCAGCTGCGGGACGGGCAGCGCCCCGAGATCGACGTCTCGGATCTGGGATCGCGCAACTACGGCGCCCGCACGGACTTCTACTGCCTGGTGACGGAGGATGACATCTGAGCAGGACCACAGGTGTCCCCCACTCCTGTGGGGACACACGGACCAGGTCACGGCCGAGGAGCCCGGGAGTTATGATGGGATCAGAGCCCACGGCCATGCTGGGAAAGCAGGAGTTGGCTCCAAAGCGGAGAACTGGAAAACCACCACCAGGAGCACCCTGCCCGTAATACCTCAGTGCCACCCCTGGGTGCCACCCAGGTGGCTGGGCCGTCCCTCGCCGTGGGTGGCAGGGACATTCTTCTAGCATGATGGACAAGTGCTGGGATGGGTGATGCTCTCCAGGGAACATCGTGCCCCAGCCCCAGGGAGTGCCCAACAGGAGTGGCGCAGTACCTTTGTCCCATGGAAACCCCCGTGACAATAAAAGGCTGCTGCATCCACCGGGTCTGTCCATGACGGGGACACAGGTGACACGGGGGGTCTCCCACCACAGGCAGTGCTTTGGTCTGCCCTTCCCACACCAGTGTCCCATCACACTAACTCGGAGCACAGTGTGGCACCACGGGGTGAGCTCACCCTGTGCTGGTGTCACTGTGGCACTGGTGTCACTGGGGCACTGTCCCCCCTCCCAGTTGTCCCCATCCAAACGCAGGTGCAGGTGGGCATCACTCAAGGCCTTTATTTCAGGGGTACACAGGGCTGGGGGAGTTGTACACAGACAGCTGCAGAGCCAAACACCCCATGACCTTGAGCTGTGACTGCACCAGTGCCACTCACTGTGGGGGGCCCTCCAGCCCCTCCACCCGCTCCCCCCATCCTTCCACCCCCTCTACCTACTCTACATCATCCCCCTGGGGTGCTCTGTTCCCCCCAAGCATGGGGGCTCCCCCAGCCCCAAATCCACCGACAGCCCAAAGCCACCCCCAGCCCACCCGAGTGTCCCCTCCCAGCCACCACCGTGGCACCGAGAGCTCTGGACCCGTCTGCACCCAGCACTGGGGACACCTCCCCACCCCTGGGGTGATGCTGCTCAGCAAACACGGCCCTGCCCGCATCCTGCTGCGCCAGCAGGGCCCAGCCCTGGCAGCAGCTGGTGAGGAGCGGCAGCAGCGGCTCTGCCACGCTGGGACAGTCCCCACAGGGTGACAGATGGGGCCCTCAGGCCCTGCCAGGCTTCCTGCAGCGAGGGCACAGGCAGCCCCATCAGACACAACCCCCCTGCCTGCCCTATACAGCAAAGGGGGAATGCAGCACTGTCACTTCCCAGCTCCCTGCAGGCGCTGTGCCACCCCATAAATTGTGGGAAGCCACCTCAGAGCCCTCCGAGCCCCCAAGCCATGCAAAGCCCCATCCCCACCCAGCCAGGGCAGAACAAAAGTGTAACCCACAGCACATCCCACACTGGCACAGGGCATGGACACCCCCTGGCCCAGGGAGCTGGGATGAAGCACCCACAAAAGCCCCCTTGCCCCAGAACTGCTCTACAGGAGCCTTCCCAAATCCCTGCAGCTCCTGCCCCCCTGTCAAGCTGCAGGACAAGCCAAGTTTTGCAGACAGCTGCCTGAGAGTAGGGAGGGCCCCCAAGGGGTGCCATGGCACAGCTCCCCCCTAACTGGAGTCCCCGTGGGGCCCCACAGCAGAGCCAAAAGCAGCTACTGACTTTAAGGCTGGGCAGGAGGGAGGACAAGTGTTCCCCAGCCAGGGGAGGGGACCTGGCAAAGGGGGGAGGTGCATGGGATGTAGGGATTTGGCTACGGAGTGGGGGTCTGGCAGCGAGCAGCCTCCCCACGGCACGGCCGGCAGCACGGAGCATCCCAGCGAGGCATTCCGGCTCCCAGGGTGTCCTCAGAGGCTGAGGAAGTCCTCCTTCCGGTACCCCTTCTGCAAGGAGACAGCCCCATCTGGCATATGGAGCCCCTCTGCTCCATCCCCACCCCACCTGCACAGGGACAATGCTCTGGGATGTCCCCACACCTGAGGAAAAGCAGGCGTGGAACGGGGCCCCATGGTATCCTGGGAAGCATTTGGGTGGTGTGGCTCTCCAGGATGAATCCTCTGGCCTTGATTCCCTAGGGATCCTCCCACTGGCTGCGGGAGGCTCTGGAATGGGTACGTACCATCTTGAAGTCCCGGTGGAGCTTGGTGTACTGCCACATGTTTCCCAGGAGGCTGGCGGCGGCTCGGGAGGACTTCTCGTTGTCCGAGCTGGGAAAGGGACAGGATGCAATAAGGTTTTGGGGACCACTGAGTATGGCACATTGCCCACCAGTACAAGGAGACCACCTCAGAGGGGCCCAGAGGGACTGGGGGCTTAGTGCAGGTGGGGAGAGGCAGGAGGTGAACATCTGGATCCCGCCACAACAGGCAGGAGCAGAGAGGATCCCTGATGGGAAAAGGCAGCTCTGGTGATGGTGGGGTGTCCTTATGGGGTGGCAAAGGGCTGGCAGGTGGCCACGAGGCTACTCTGAGCCGCTCTGGGGACTCCCAACACCAAGACTTAGGAAGGGAAACTTGTGACCCTCTTCCAACTGTGCTGGAGCAGGGAGGGAGAGGAGAGCTGGCAGCTCCCACCTGTCCCGTCGCTTCTTGATGAAGAAGAGCTTCCTGAGGCCGTCGAAGTAGACGATGTCGCGGGCGGCCATGGGGCTCTCCACCACCAGGTTGTTGAGCACCGCGATGATGTTCACGATGACGTCGGCGGGCGGGGCCTTGTCCCCAACGCTCCCGGGCAGCTTCTCGATCAGGTGGCTGACCACCTTGGTGGCTGTGGGCAAAGGGCACATCAGGGCTGGTGGCCAGAGCCGTGGGGGACAGAGCCATGGATGGAGCAGCCTGCAGACTCAGCTGCAAGTGGGGACGCAGCAGGCAAGATGGGGTTGGGATGTAGCTGGAGGTAACGGGAGGGAAAGGAAAAGGTTGGGAAGCAACCCCCCAGCCCTGGTTCACCCCGGCACTCACACATCTCGTCCTTGTTGCGGGCGTGGCGGGACAGGTTGCGGATGAGGCCGGTGAGGGAGCGCAGCTGGTGGTGGTCGGCGGTGCGGACGCGGTCCAGCACGGGGTTCAGGATGCGCTCCTGCTCCAGCGCCAGCCGGCTCAGCACACCCGCCCACTGCAAGGCAAACACCCCCTTGGAGACTCCTCCTCCTCCCTCCTCCTCCACTCCCGGGGAGCAGCTCGGGGTGAGCCCAGGGCAGGCTGTGGGGACCCCCCAGGCTCACCCTGCGGTCCCCGGCTGTGATGTTCTGCAGGGCGCCCGAGGCCGCCTCCGTCGTGTGCTTGTTGAGCTCGCAGCGCTGCAGCAGCCGGTTGTAGATGCCCACAATCTGTGGGTTCCAGAGCCACTCCATGCCCTTGGGGTCCTTGGAGACCTCCGTGAAGGTGACGATGTCCGCGTTCAGGTAGTGCTGAGGGACAGGGGCACTGTTAGACTCTGGGGGTGTCCCCTCTGCAGTGTCCCCCACTGCCAGCGTTCCCTTTTCCCTGCCTGCCTGGCCTGAACTGCTGGGCAGGGAGCTGGCAGGTCACCCTGGCTGCAGCATGCCCCATGGCATGGAAAAGCAGAGCTTCAGCACCTGATTCACCCCAAACACCTGATTCACCCTCTGCTGAGCTCACCTCTGTGTCCCACCCACCAGCTGAGGCCGGCGTCCACCTCCACCCTGGCATCACCTCCACTGCCAGCGCTTCCCAGTGCCAGCCCCACCCCGGTGACACGGCCAGGATGTGCCCCCACTGACCTCCCGGGCTTTCTTGCTCTGGGGGCTGAAGCAGCCCACCAGCTCCCCCGTCACCGTGCCGCCCGCGTTCCTCCGGTGGCCCTCGAGGCGCTGGAGCGAGGACGGGGGCATCTCGTCGTACAGGCGGTAGGAGAGGTTGCGCAGGACACAGACGGCGTTCTCCACGCTCTGGGGGGCACAGGGGGCACGAGGGTGTCATCCCTGGGCCACCTGTAGGGTGTGTCCAGCTGACACAGAGCTCCTTGGCAGAGTCATGACACCGGCTGTGCCCAGTGAGCCCGGATGGAGCCGGGCTGGTTCTCCCAGCGTGACATCAAGATGTGCCTTTGCACAACCGGATGGGGCAGCAGCACCTCAGCCCCCACAACAGCAGCTCAGGGACTCACCTTGTCCTCCGACTTCCCCACCTCCAGGGAGCTGTTCACGTAGTGGATCATGGAGTCCACCAGCCCGTGGCACTCGCGCATCTTCTGCCGGGTTTGCTGGCTGGCAGAGCTCAGGTTCCTGCATGGGAACGGGATTCTGTCATGGAGAGAAGGGGATTCCCCATAGCCACCCGCCCAAAAAAGAGCCCTGCAGGTACTGCTCCTGTCCCTTTCTCCCTCCAAAACTTTGTTCCCAGTGGGAGGACCTGGAAGAGATACCTGAGGAAGCCTGTGGAATTATAAAAGATCTCTGCCTCTGAGGGGTTCTGCTGGATGACACCCGAGCCCCCCAGCCCAGAGAGAGGGACCAGGACCAGGTCTGTGAGCTGTTCCAGCGTGTCCCGGGCCAGGCGATCCTTCAGGTTGTCACTGGAGGACAGGTTCCACAGGATCCCTGCACAGAGAGGGACCCTCAGTACTGGAGGGGCTGGAGAGCACACCCACCCCCACTCCCCTCCCCGGGGGGCTCACACTGGTGAAAACAATGCAAAGGGATCATCCCCGTGGAGCATCATCCCAGCTCCACTCACCTGAGGGGAGTAAGGGCCACCCCCAGGGGAGGGGACCCCCGCCCACCCCGCCACTGTCCCCAACCTGTGACGTTCTTGCGGAGCTCGTCGTCGGGCTCCCGCAGGGTGCGCATGAGCTCGTAGATGCCGTTCTCCTCCACCAGCGCCAGCTTGTTCTCGGCGTTGTCGTAGATGAGGTTGCGCATGGCGCCGGTGGCGTGGCGCTGCACCTCCTGGTTCGGGCTGTTGAACAGCTTCACCAGCTTGGGCATGGCCTGCAGGCTGCGGGCCTGGGGGACAGCCCGGGGGGTCAGACACGCTGTGCTCCCAGGGCTCCCTCCGGTGCCTGCACCTGCCCGCAGTGTCGGAGGGGCTGGGAAACCCCTGCTCCCACTGGGAAACCCCTGCTCTCACTGGGAAACCCCCTGCTCCCACCCTTCCAGGCGCTCACCTGCTTCTTGGCGCTGCTGTCACTGTAGCACTTGTGCTGCAGGTAGGCAGCACCCAGCACCTGCAGGTTGGGGTCACTGGCGATCAGGTACTTCACTGCTGAGGGCAGGTCGATGTCGTCAAACCTGGAACCACAGCAGGATGAGTCCCAGCAGAACATCCTACAGGACATTCCACCTCTGCACCCCATCATGTTCACCACCTCCAAGGAGCCCCTCCAACTAATTTCCTTCCCACTGCACTCTGGGCCTGGGACTCCGTTCCCAGCGGGATGAGCACCATTCTCCTGCCACGCCATGTCTCAGGATGTACCCATGGAGGAGCCAGAGGGAGTGGCAGGACACACTCAGAGGTCAGCCTGTGCTGAGGTCCATCACCACAGGACCAAGCTGCACCCACCATCACACCCCTCTTCCCAACACCCCTCGTGCCCAGTGGGAGCTGGAGGGGTCGGCCCTCCCCCGGCAGGTGACCACCGTGGAGATGAAGACCAAGCCACCCCGGAGCAGCCCCCGGCCCTCACCCTCCGGCGTGGTGACCGAGCAGCGTGCTGTGCCCGTTGTACATCTCCATGGCGCGCGGCTCCGCCAGGTGATGGCCGGACTCGGCCAGGCTGCGCACGGAGGGGGCGCGGGAGCTGTGCTCCCCCAGCCCCAGGAAGGCGCCGGCGCCTCCCGCCGGCACCGTGCCGAAGGAGCCGGTGCTGAGGCGTGAGCGGTTGTTGCTCTGGAAGCGCTGCAGCGTGCGCATGGCGGGGGCGCGGATGGTGCGGCTCGGCGGCCCCTCGGTGCCGTCCAGCCAGTCGCAGGCGGCTTTGGGGGCCATGCTGGAGCTCAGCTGCCGCTCGTAGGCGAAGGAGCGGCCGAAGCCGCCGCCGGCCTGGCTCTTGTAGAGCTGCCGGTGCCCCGGTGCGTCCAGCTGCTCCGACAGCACGCTGTAGCGGTCGTCGGCGAGCGGGAGGGGCCCGTCGGCCAGGCGCAGGGAGCGCAGCGACAGCGTGTCCAGGTTCTGCCGGCTGCGGAAGTTGCGCTCGTGGAAGGAGCTGGGCCGCGGCGAGGCGGTGGCCGCCTGCGAGGCCGCGTAGCCGGCGATGTAGGCACGGCCCTTGGCCAGGCCCCCGTTGCTGATGGTGGCCACGCGCTTGTGCGGGGTGAGGTCCACGGCCGAGCGCGAGGACCAGCCGCTGCCCCGCAGCGTGCCAAAATCCTTCTTGGCCAGCGGCTGGTACAGCTGCAGGGAGGGAAAAGAAAGGTGAGGAATCCATCCCTCCATCCCCACCAGGGGAGCTCAGAGCTCTCCCCAGCACAGCCGAGGCCGTGGGCAGGGGACAGAGCCCCGGTACGTACCGAGGCTTTGGGGTCCGCGCCATTGCTCTGGGAGCGGGAGCTGAAGGAGGAGCGCAGGGTCGAGCTGTACTGACCACCTGCAGGACAGCCACAGAGGAGGCAGTGTGAGTGTGGGCAGGGCAGGAAGGGATCTGCCGAGCCAAGATCGCCCCAGCTCATCCCAGGGGGACCTGCTGCGGGGACCATGGCAGCGCAGGCAGGGCTGGGGGGACAAAGGACTGGGAGGAGGCCGCCTTCACCTGCCCGCTGGCCACGGGGAGCAGAAGTGGCCTCCCCGCCCTGCCTCGTGCCCCGACGGCGAGGGCACTAATTGCCACCTTGGCGGGGACGCCGCGGTTCAGCCCGCTCCCCCCTGCCGCAGCTGGATCAGCAGCCCAGGCATCCCCCACAGCCAGCCCCGGCTCCCCCGCCCTGGGAACGGGACCCTGGCCGGGACCTGGAACCCCACTGACCCCCATGGAACCTCAGGCTGCCCATCCGCCCTGCCACCGCCCCAGGGCCGCCGGCGGGACACGACAGGGACGGGACAGGGACGCCGGCAGTGCGGGTGGTGCCAGCAGTGTGACTCACGGCCGGGGCAGCCCTCGGGGTGTCACAGGGGCTCTGTCCGCACCGCCGGGGTGCCCGGCACGGGGGTCGGGGCCCGGGGGATCCCGGCGGTGCCGGGCGGGGCGGCAGGGCGGAGGCCGCCGGCGCAGACGTTAAATGGAGGAGCTGGAGCCCGGCCAGCGCCGCCGCTCAGGGCTGGGGGGGCTCTGCCAGGGCGGGAAAATCCTCCCCCCTGCCAGCCCAACGCAGGGTGTGCGACCCCACCAGCGCAAAGCCCTCCGAGGGCAGCTGGGGGAACTGAGGCAGGACCCCGAGTGCGGTTAAACGAGCCCACGCTGGGGCTCAGCTCCCCCTGGTCCCGGTGCTGGGGATGCTCGGGGCGGTCGGGCGACTCGGTCGGGGTGGGGGGCACCCCCCAACCCGCAGCCAGGATGCGCCCAGAGCCCAGTGCCGGCCGGGGGGCTCCCACCGCCCATCCCACCGCGTGTTCCCAGGGGTTCCCGGGGGTTGCTCCCACCTCTGGTGCCGTCGGCGAGGTCGTCGGGGCGGGCGGGCGCCTGCCCCCGCAGCATCATGCGGATGCGGACCTGCTCCTGGACGCGGGCGCTGCGCAGCCGCTGGGCCTCGGCCGCCTCCCGGCCACGCTCGTCCAGCTGCCGGTCCGAGGGCAAGGCCAGCGAGCAGACACCGGCCTCGGGCTGCAGGGCCGACAGCAAGAAGGCGTTAGTCTCCTGCATGGCGGCGAGGGGCAGCCCGCCCGCCCTGCGCAGGTGAGCTGCGGCAGTGGCGGCGTTCCGGCGTTCCCCAGCCGTAGGGAGGCTCCGTCCCGGCCCGTCCGTCCCGCCCCGCCGCCACGCCTCGCCGGGAAAAGGAGGGGGCCCCACCGGGGCCACTGTCACCGCTGACACCATCGCCATCATCACCGCCACAGGTGGAGGTGCCCAGGGGCGACCTCGCGGGGATGAGGGAGGTGGGTGGGTTAGGGGTCTGGGGGTCCCACCTTGGCAAAAGCCAGGAGCCCCTCAAAAGACAGTCACCCCCCGACTCCTGGGCAGCCACACCAGTGAGCCCCAGACCCCCACACTGTCCCAGCAATGAGCCCAAGACCCCTAGGCAACCTCCCAGAAGAGCCCTGGGCCCCCCAGAAGCCTCCCCCCCATTGATCCCAGGGATCCCTGCTATTGAACCCTGGATGCTCACATTGTTCCTCCAGTGAGCTCTGAAGTCTCACATGGTGTCCTGGGAGAGGCCCAGACCCCTGAAGAACCTGGCCATTTACCTCGAGAGATTTACACAGCCCTGACACTGAGCCCCAGGCCCCTACAATGTCCCTCCAATGAGCTCAAGACCCCCAGGAAACTTCCAAGGAAAGTGTTCTGGACGCCCATATGACCTCTCTGTACAGCTCTGGACCCCCAGATTGTCACTCCAGTGAGCCCCAGAACCCCACATGGGCTCTCAGGGTGTCCCAGACCACCAGGGAGACACCCCTGGACTATCCCTGACCACAAAGCCCCCTCCACAGGGACCCCCAGATCACTCCAGCCACTTTCCAGGAGCACTCTGGACCCCCATCTGGTCCAGGGGTCTGGCCTGGAGTTCGGGGCTCCCTGCAGTAATTCCTGGCTGGGCCCTCCCTGCTTTGCTTTTCAAATCCGCCGGGGAATGAAGAAACAACAATAATAAAAAAGGGGCGGCGGAGCGCCGCGGGCCCGTGGTGACGAACGCGGTGACTCAGGCCCCGCTGCCACCACAGGTACTAATTAGCCTCGCCCCACCTGCCGAGCCGCCCCGTCACAGCCACACTGGGGACACCACGTCCCCCCGGCCCGTTGTGCCCGGGATCAGCTCCCGAAATCTCCCGAAATCCCCCAGCTGCCAGGCCACGCCGCTGTGGACCTGCAGGCCCGGCTCATTCCTGACCAGAGTTGTGGCCGTGCTCAGCCCCTGCTCGGGGACACGGTGGCTCCGTGTCACCTGCCGGGTGGTTTGGGGTGAGCGTGGCCACGCAGGGCTGGCTCTGTGGCCGGGCCTGGCTCTGTGGCCGGGCCCGGCTCTGTGGCCGGGCTTGGCTCAGCGCTTGGCGTCACCCACAGCAGCGTTCCGGGCTGGGCCGGGTTTACAACACCCAGCGGTGACACTGTGTGCGCTTCAGTCGGGGGTGAAAAGGGCGGCTGTCCCCGAGGAATGTGCCGCCGTCAGCAGGAGCCATAGCAGGGGCGGGGTGGCAAGAGCTGCGGGCCAGCGCTTTGGGGCGACAGTCGCTCAAATCGCCCTTGGTGGCACCAGGAGGACCAGCACGGCGGGTGGGTAACCCACCTCCCCAGCTCTGGGGTTGTGGGAGCCCCCTTTTGCCCAGGAGCCACCCCTCAGCCTTTTGGGGTACAACACCCAGGAAAACCCCCGAGGCCCCCCTCTCTTCTCCCGCTGCGGCACCACCCCACGGGCGCACGGGGTTTGGCAGAGCTCGGCGGGCGCTCCCAACCCTCCGAGCCCGGATGAATCATGGGTTCCCCCCGCAGCGGGCGGAGGGGGTGGATCTCTCCCTCTGCAAGCCACCACTTGCCCGCCGTCCCCGTGCCAGGATCCCGGGGGATCGGGGCCATCCCGGGAGGCCCCCAGCCCCCGGGACACAGGGGGGCTCTGGGGACAGCCCTGAGCCCACTGGCAGCCTCACCTTCCCCCAGATCTGTGTCCCTCCCAAACCCCCATTCCCTCAGCGTAACACTGCCCTGCAGCTGACAAATGGAAATTTGGGGGTCCTGGGGGGATGCAAGGAGTGCTTGGAGCTGGAATGGGCAGCGCTGGCCTCATCAAGCAGTTCGTTAATTGGGACAGGAGGGGGATACACCCAGGGGGCTTAAAAACAGCAGATTAGCACAAAGAAAACATTTGAAGCAAAACTGAGGGATTCCCGAGGGGATCCGACCACAGCTGGAATGACACAGAGTTAAATAAACCAAATCTGGGGTCCCTAAAGCAGCCGCTGACCACCCCCAGCCTGGAGGCACCTCTGTCACTCCCTGGCGGGGTGACAGAGCCACAGTCCCGGGGACCCCCGGCTCCTGGGAGCGCCGCGTCCTCTCCCACCCCCCGAGCAGCACCGTCCCCACGCCCGGGTCCCCAGGGCTGGCCGTGCCCGCCGGGGGACATCGGTGTCGGGCCAGGGAGCGGCTCCACGCAGCCCGGACACCGCGCGCACGTGCCAGGAGCCGCGCTGGGGACACCGAGGGACACAATCAGGGAGCACAGGGAGGGAGGGAAAAGCCCCCTGGCCAGAGCTGGCTGGTGCTGGGCAGCCACCAGACCCGCATGCTGGAGCCGCAAACCCCCAGCACCAGCCTGGCCAGTGGATGGGGACAGGGTGCGTGGCAAGGGCGAGTGACACCGGCTCTCCCCAGGCACCCGCGGTGGGGACAGCGGCGATGGTGGCCGCGGGAGCGAGCGGCCGGCACGTACCTGGGTGGGTGGCCCCGGAGGGCCGCTGTCCTGCAGCATCCTCGGGCAGGCAGGTGCACCCCTGGGTGCTGCGGGGTGCGGGTGGGCGCCGGCGTCTGCGGCGGGCGTGGGGCGCAGGGGCCCGCCCCGCACCTCGCCCAACCAGTCTCCTCGCCGGGGTTTTGCATGGAACCCGCTCGCCTCCCCGCCAAGGCTGGGATCTCGGGGCTCACCGGGGCTCCTCGCAATCTTGAGCACGGCCAGGGGTCCGGGGGGGGTCAGCCCCCACAGCAGAGCCACGTCTCGGCCACCTTCAGGATGCTGCAAAGAGTCCCCAGGGATCCCCACCGGCACCATGGCCATGATCCAGTGTGTCCTTCCCACCACATCCCCCTGAACACCCAGCTCAGGGCACCCACGGGTGCAATAGGGAGGGTTTGGGGGTGCCAGAAGGAGAAGATGGAGGAGAGGCAGAGCTTGGGGGGCACACACATTTTTTGGGATGCAGGGGGCTCCCCCTGGTTCGCAGGGAGCGTTTTTGTGTGCGTGGGATGGAGCAGGAGCCCTTTGAAGACAGATAAGCTGAGAGGGAGCGTTTTAAACGAGCCAAACCAGTTTGGGGGGCCACCACTTAGCTCCTACCACCACTAACCCAGGCCCCCCACCACACCCCACACTCACCAGGGGACGCCAGGAGGGAGCCCCCCGGCAAAGCCCAGTGCAGGGCAGGAGGTGCCAGGACCCTCCACATGGCCACTGCTGTCACGTGTGGCCCTTTCTTAGCCCGGGGGTGTCAGGAGGTTCCTGTGCTCCCCCCAGCCTCCACAACCTCCCCTCTCAGGCTGGAGCAGCCCCTCAGCCAGGGAACTCCAGGCTGGAGTTTGCCTCCACCGCCCTGAACAAGCCCCGACGCCTTTCCAGTGTCCCCGCGGGGCAGGGAGGACCAGGGCTGATCCTCCAGGAGTGGGGACTTGCCTGCACCCCGCTGTCACCTGGGGCTCCAACACCTGGCCTGGGAGAGGCTCCCTGTGGCTCCTGCAATCCCCATGATCCCTGTGTCATCCCGTGGCCACAGCTCAGCCACCACCAGAGAAACAAACCCTCCGGCACTGTGCTGCTGGCCCTGTCCCAAGCAGACACCATCAGCTGGCCCCAAACTGTCCCCTGCACCAGTGGGGATGGCACTGCTGGCCCCAAACTGTCCCCTGCACCAGTGGGGATGGCACTGCTGGCCCCGGTCCCTCCCAGCACCAGCAGCAGCTCTGGATTTGGCTGGGCCTGGTGCCTGCTCCAGTGGTGGTGGCTTTTAGGGCTCTCTCGGCTGGGAAGCTGCTGGAAAAGCTATGCCTAAGGCCAGGCTGGTTTTGGGGTAGGACTGGTGGCCCGGGGGCCGTGGGGCCACCCGCTCTGCCCAGCCACAGACCAGCTCCTGGCGCAGCGGGCACAGCCCTCACCCACAACAAAGCGTTTCCAAAGTACTGCAAAAAAACAGGGAGCAGGGCAAGGAGAGGGGAGAAACAACTCCTGCCTGCCAGGATGGTCCCTTCCCAACAGAGCCTGGGGCCACAGGTACCAAATTTGTGACAAAAAGCCCCCAGCTGTGGCTGTTTGCTGATGGCACATGGGTGGCTGAGCCCCCCTTGTCCATCCTCACCTCAAACCTGGGCTGGTTGGAGTGAGCCTGGAGGATGCAAATGGGGAATGAAACACTTGGGGGGAAACTCCAAAACAATTTCAGGGTGGAGCCCAGGGGATTTGAGACGGGGTATCTGGCTGAGGAGCAGAAGCCCATGGGAGGTGGGAGAAGACACCCACCACAAACAGACACAGGTGAGGGGAAGCACCAGCACAGAGCTGGGACATGGGTGGGCAGGGACAAGTGTGCCAGGACATGCAGGAGCACAGGGAACCAGGGCAGCCCCCCATGGAGCTGGGTGGAGCCCAGGTGTGGGGCGGAGGCTCAGCAAGCCCGGACGTGTGGCAGGGCATCAAACAGGCTGCTGCCTCCTCCTCCTCCTCTTTGCATGGAAACAGCACTGAACGCTGCTGCCCACTCCCACCACAGAGAGGGGACCCTCAGGGGATCAAGGGACAAACCTGACTCCCATGCCCTGCATCCCTCTCTGGGTGTGGGTTTGACAGAGCGGAGGGAAATCCCAGCCAAGACACTGATTTTAATTTTTTAAGAATAAAAAAAAAAATCCAAACCAAACAGACAAAAACTTCCTGAAAACAGCTTCCTACCTCATAATTTCACAGAAATTAGCTTGGAAACGTCATCTGCCCGTACCTGCTCCAGGCTCTGCCTGTCCCCCCCAGCCCAGCCCCCCTGGCACAGGCAGTGCCAGCCTCAGGGCTCTGCCCCCCACCCACAGCATGTCCCGAGTGCAGGGCACAGCCAGACCCCCCTTCCTTCTGTGGGTCCTGGAAGAGGAGCAGGAGGGTTTGGGCAGCCCCAGTGGGTTCTTAGCCCCCCCCCCTCCCCAAAGCTCAGCTCCCCTGCCTGACAAGGGGACGAGGTACTGGGTATTTCAGGGAGGGGCAAGGCAGGAAAGGGGCTGCAAAGGGATCCTGGAAGCCACAATTCCACCTCCAGTATCCCCACCCTGGCACAGCCCTCCAGGACCCAGCAAAGCCCCCAGGACCCACCGGCACTAAGGAGTTAATGAACTCATTGCTGACTAAGAAATTAGACCCTTAAAAAAAAACCACCAGCACTCAGCACGGCCCTCCCCGCTCCCCCCTCCCCAGGAAAACCGCGGCGGGTGTGGGGAGCCCCCTGTGCTGGCACGGGGCACGGTGCCCGTGGTGGTGGGGGACAGGCAGGTGCCAGGGGTCGGTGGCTACGGGCTGGGCTCGGGCACTAGTCCTTGGAGGGCTTCTTGCTGCGGGCGTTCCACATGCCGCGCTTGGAGTGGTAGTAGTGGTAAAAGTTCCTGAGGCGCAAGCGCTCCACCTCCAGCCCGCTCTGGAGCACCCTGCGGACGGAGGGACAGAGGGACAGGGCTCAGGGATGGCTGCATAGAGGGACAGGGCTCAGGGGATGGATAGACAGATGGATGGAGCTCAGGGATGGCTGGAGAGAGGGATAGGGCTCAGGGGATGGATGGATGGATGGATGGATGGATGGATGGATGGATGGATGGATGGATGGATGGAGGGGGCTCCCTGCAGATAGAGGAATGGGGCTCAAAGGACAGAGCTCAGGGGACGGAGGAAGAAAAGGATGGGGCTCAAGAGATGGATGGACAGAGGGACAGGGCTCCAGATAGACATGGCCCTCCCAAAGGGAAGTTTTCCTCTTCGCCACCCCGTCACCCAGGCCCCAGCCAGCTTGATGGATGTGCCCAAATGCACGTGGCTGACCCCACTCCTAGGGGTTTAGGGGCTGCAGGACCCCCAGGCTCACCTGTCCAGGAGCTCCCAGTCCTCCCCGCCCCAGCGGTCCCGGAATTCCTCTGTGTTCATCCCTCCCACGCGGTCAAAGTCCGACTTGTAGATGCCAAAGAGGCCGAAGCCGTTCACCTCCCAGTAGCCTGGAGGGAGGGAGCAATGAGGTGAGGGGGGGGGAGACCCCCAAATGCCCATATCATCCCCTCTGTGCTCTCCCCACCATCTGGGAGCCACAGGGATTCCCCATCCCACCCCCTCTTCCCACCACCATCCCCACCTGTGCCTCCTCCTGCAGAGGTGCACCAGGTGATGATGGCCTGGTTTTGGGGTGTTCCCAGCTGGAAAGGGGTCCCTGCTCACCGTTGGGCTCCCGGGGGGAGCTGCCACAGCTCAGCCTCATGACGATGGGAGCATAGGCCAGCTTCCCCTCCACGCAGTGCTTCCGGATGCTGTCCAGGATGTTGGCAGGGAAATGGATGTGCAGGTCACACAGGAACACAATGCTGTGCTCGTCCTGGGAGGGCACAGACACGGGTCGGGGGAATCAGAGAGGAACAGCCCAGGGAGAGAAGCCACAGCCAGAGCTGGTCCCTGTCCCCGCTCACCTCCACCATGTCCACGCCAGCCTGGAGCCCAGCAGAGCGCTCAAAATTCCCTGTGCGCCGCAGGTACTGGAATCTGGGGAGAGAGGGCAGGGCAAGTAGCACTGGGGACAGACAGGCACAGCCAGGAGAGGACAGGAACCACCAGCATGGGGAAAAAACCTTCTCAGGAAGGCCCAGGTGCTACCGCTCAAGCTGAGGGTCTCCCCTTGGAGCCAAGTTTCTGCACCCCCAAATCCACATGGAAAAGTAGTTTAAAACCCCAAAAGGAGGAGGGAAGGGGCAGCGAGGCAGGGAAGGAGCAGCAGGTTGTGTGAGCACCCGTCCCACCACAGGGAGCCCCCCAGACTCCGAGGCTGCAGGCTGGGAGTTACCTGGGCAGCTGGGCATCTTGCAGAGCCTTCTCCACATCCATGTCCTCGCTGTCGAAGTCCACCAGGATGACGTTGAAGTTGGCGTCCCTCGTGGCCCCGTAGAGGCCGGCCATGTCCGAGATGAACTGCTGCACCCAGCGGGCCTGGTTCTTCACTGCCAGAGACACATCCCTCAGGCTCAGACCCACAGCACCCCCTCCCACCCGGAGCCAACAGCCTCATCCTGCTGGGGGATGCTGGGGGAGCAGCACAGAGCCCGGAGAGACGCGTCCTGCCCCTCACCTACCCGGCACCACGAAGTGCACCATGACATCCTGCCTCCAGCTGAGCCGCAGGGGCCGGCACAGCACGGATTTTCCATAGAGGATGCTCCAGGCGCTGGGCTGGGGCTCGGTGGCCCCCAGGGCCAGCCCGTCGGGGTTGGCCTCGGCGCTGTCATCCTGCTTGCCCTGGTGCAGGAGGACGTAGACGTACTCGGAGAGCCGCACCGTGCGCTGGCCCCGCTCCGCCAGCTCCAGCTCCAGCAGGTACCGGTTCCCCCGCGCCGTGTCCCGCCGCTTCTCCACGTTGATGATCCTCAGGAGGGTGTAGATCCTGCAGGGAGAAGAGACGCCTTAAAATCACCATCATCGCGAGCGCTGCTTCCCACAATCCAGGACGCATCCCCCTGAACTCCTGCTGGCATCCCGCTGCCCTCCGTACCCTCCGTTCTTCTCGTTGAGCCTCTCCATGTACTGGGCCACCACGTCCACCACCTCGCTCTCGCCCAGCTGCAGGTTTCCCGACACGTTGCAGCGCAGGTCGTTCCAGTCGGAGCGCAGCAGCTCGAAATCCACGGAGCTGACGCTGAACGTCCGCTGCCAGTTGATGGAGTCCTCCAGCCAGCCCTGCTGCAGCTCCCCCGCCTCGTAGGAATAGTCCGACACCTCTTCCTCCTCCTCCTCCTCCTCCTGGCCCTTTCCCTCCTCCTGCTGCGACGCCGTCGTTCCCGACGCCTTCAGAAAGGAGGTCACCCGCGTCCCCTCGGAGCGGGTGGCCTCGGATGAGTTGTAGTCGGCAGTGGCTGCTGTCCTGCCTGGAGCAGGGGTCGTGTCCTCGTGGCTGAAGAGCCCTGCGGTGCCCAGGGCGAGGAGGCCGGGCAGCACCCGCTGCTTGGGCGGCCGCTCCCACCTCCGGCCGCTCTTCCGCCTGGCAGGGTCCCTCTCCTTGGAGATGCTGCTCAGGAGCCAGGGGCTCCGGCGGCCAGGGACGGCCCGGAGCTTGCTGGGGGTGATGGGGTGCTTCTGCGGGGTCCTGGAGCGGAGGTGGACTCTCTTCACAGGCTTTGGATACAGGAAAATGCCGGGGAAGGCCTGCTCCTGGGCCGGGGCTTTGCGCTTCCCGGGCTGCAGCCGGGTCACGTAGACCTTCTCCTGGGTTTTCCGGGGCTTCTTGTCCTCGCTGGGAGCCGCTGGCCTGCTGGGCCCCGGCGTTTTGGCTTTGCCACCGAAGATGGGCACGGAGAGGTGTGGCTGGAGGCCCAGGGCCGTGCCCTGCTTTGGCAGCCCCAGCTCATCCTCCTCGGCCTCGTCCTGGGGCAGCCAGCGGAGCGCCCGGCCTGGGCCCCGCTCCGGAGCGGGATCCTCCCGGAGAGCGGCCAGGGGGCTGGATGTGCTCCATGTTCCCAGCTGCCCGGGGGTGCCCGGCCCGGCCCGCGCCCGGCCCCGCTTGCGGCGGAAGCTGTAATAGTCCAGGTCATCTCCGTAATCCCCGGTGACCGGCGCGGGATCCTTCCCTTGGGCTCTGGGGGCCGGCCCTAAGCTCCGCTCCTTGGCCTCAGCAGGGGGGTCTGTGGGCTCAGGGCTGTCCACTCCTTCCTCTTCCTCCTCCTCATCCTCCAGGAAATCTAGGGAGCGAAGGCAGAGATTAATACCCTGAGGCCAAGACAAGGAGGCAGAGCCTGATGCCAGCAGGAGAGGAACCTGTGAGTGAAGGACATGAGGGAGCAGAGGTGGGGCACCAGGGGATGCCCATACAGGGACACCCAGCAGGGCTGGCAGCTCCAGCTGCTGCCATTTATCTCCACCTCAAATCTCAGCACCAATCCCACTCCATCCAGGAGCAAACCTGACTTGCCAGGGCTTTGCCAAGCTGCAAATTGACCAAGGCAGGCTCTGAATAGTCTCTGGTTCCCCACGAGCACCCCCAGCCTCCATGGACATCCCCAGACTCCACACTGGGTCTGGTTTTTGCTGCCCACTGCTGAGGCCAACCCAAGAGATGCTGGAGGGAGAGCAAATCCCAATCCAGCGTCCTGCTTCCCACATCGCCCTGCTGTGATGCCAAGCAGGATGCTTGGAGGGGCGCTCCGAGGGATGCTGCTCTGCACAGCCCAGCCCTCCTGCAGCCTCTGGCACTGCTGGAGTCATCCTGATGAGCCACAGCTCCGAGGGGACGAGCTGCCAGCGAGGATGCCGGGAGCTCGGCCCCGTGCCCAGCAATCCCAGTGACTCACTGTCAGAGCCAAGGAAGAGAAACGCTCGCTGCCGCGGATCCTCCTCCTCCTCATCCATCTTCATGTACTTGTAGAACCCAAACCTGGGGATGGAGAGGGAAGGTGAGGGCCTGGGAGAATGAGTGGAGGGAGGAGCACCCAGCTGCCAAGGGAGCTGGGGTTCCCAAATCCAGGAGCACTGCCAGCACTCAAGCTGCTGCATTCCTGGGAGATGGGGAAAGAGCCAGCCTGGAGTGACCCTTCCACTGGGGACAGGGACACGTGGCTGAGGATGCATCATCTCAGCACTGTTGACATCAATCCCCTGTGTGCAGCACCCCAAAATCCCAGCCCCCAGTACCTACTTTTCCAGGTAGAGGGGGGATTCCCTGTAGAAGCACTTGTTCTCTGTCTCCATGTGAGTGAGGCGTGTGAAGTCATTGGGATACACGAACGAGAGGTAGACCTGGGGGTAAATGGTGTCCTGTCACCCCAAGGCCACCACCAACACCTCAAACACAGGGATTTTACCCCAACCCTCTCAGGGATTTAACCCCAACCCTCTCAGGCTGAGCCGTGCAAGCTCAGCCCAACCCTCCAGCAAGCAACACTTCCTCCTGGATTTTACCCAGGTGGGAACATCCCTGCCCTGGGCGCCACCGTGTCCCTGCAGGAGCATGGCCCTGTCCCCAGGGAGACACTCACGAACTGCAGGCCCTGGTAGCGGGCGATGGGGAAATCCTTCACCACGTAGGTGGGGCTGTAGGCACAGGGCACCAGCACGTTCTCCACGCGGGACGCCTCGATGGCAGGGGCTGTGGAGAAGCCCAAAGCATCCCAACGTGTTCCCAGCAGAGATCCCTCCACTCCAGAGATGGGCAGAGGGTGGCAGTGATGACCCCGTTGCCCACAGCAGCCTTTTTTCTCCCCCAAACCCTGCACGGATGTGTTTTTAGGCACTTACTGAGGAAGAACGTGTCCCTGGGGTCGGCCTTGAGCATGTCGGCCCCGTGCTCGTCCTGCTGGGCCTCCCAGAGGTGGCTCCCGCTGTGGCTGGCCAAGGTCTGCGGGATGTGCTCCACGTGGTTCATCTTCAGGGATGACTCATCTGCGGGACAGGGCTGGGGCTGAACCCCCGGGCACACCGGGAGCATCCTCCAAGGGGGCCTTTCCCAATCCCTCCAAGAGGGCTGGGAGCACTGTGGATGCCTCCTGCTCCCAGGGAAGGCAATGCTGCCTGCCCAGCCATCTCGCAGACCCCATGACTAATCAGCCTAATGATTATTGCATCGACTAATGAGGACCAGGGCACCCAGGCCATCCTGCTCCCATTAACACAGCCTCAGAAACAAGGGAATGCTCAGGGACTGTAACTCCCAAGGACACAGGGGTTAAACCTTGGATGTCCTTTCTGCAGGTAACTGCAACACAAGCTGGTTTGCCTCTCACCCAGGGATGAGGGTGGCATGTCACCCTTGGCCACCAACCAGCCCCAGGCTCCTGCTCCCATCACCTTGGCCATGCTCCCTTCCCTGGACGCCCTGCCTGCTACAGAGCCACAGGGAAGCAGGATCCCCCTTCCCAAGCCCCAGATTTTCCCTCCTGTGGCAGGGAAAGGCTTCCCAAATGTGTCCCTGCAGCTGCTGGGTTTGGGCTGAAGGCCCTGGAAAAGTCTAGAGGGAGGGAGGGAGGAAGGAAAGAAGGAAGGAAGGAAGGAAGGAGCTCTGCCTGCTGCTGGCAGCCCCCACCAGGGCTGGGCTCCCCAGGGGTGACACGGCTTTGCCTCAGGGTGCTGCTGGGTCTGAGGGAGCCGGGGAGCAGGAAGGAGAAGCAGGAAGAGCCAGTGCTGAGGGACAGGGATTTATGCATGTCATCCATCTCATGGGCACCTGCATCAGCACCACTGGCACCCCCCATCCCTCTTGTCCCCACGGGTCCTGCCTGCTGCCTGCCCCCTCCTCCTTATCGACACCTCCCAGAGCAGGAATGATGACCGCTCCCGCTCCGTGCGGAGCGCCAGGCCAGGACCCATCCATCAAGCCCTTTCCTGCTGCCAGGGCAGGGGCAGGAAGCAGAAGATCTATAGATTTAATTAAACCCTGCGCCATCCATCCCCGCTTCCACGACAGCTCCTCGTAACTCAGGGCCAGGCCCCGGAGCCAGAGGGGTCTTGGTAGGCAGGACGAGGCTGGAGCACCAGCAGAGCTGTGCCTCCACGCTGTGCTCACTCCACATCCCGTTTTTAGCAGCATCTCATCTTGCTCCCAGCATCAATCCTACCCACTGCAGCCCTTGCATCCGTCCTTACACCAGGCAGAAGGCCAGTGGGGGAATTCAGAGGCTGAGATATCTCCCCAGGACCCAATTTCCCAGGTTCTGCTTTCCTTCCCACCTCTCCCAGCACATTCAGCCCCTGGAGAGCCTGCTGGCTGGGGCTGCAGGAGGCACCTGGCCCTTACCTGTGTACAGGGAGATGTAGGAGGAGTCAATCACCTCAAACTTCAGGCTGGGGAGGAAAACCCGCCACTGAGAAAAAAATAAAAGGAGATGGGGAATGAGCAGGAGGGTGGCAGGGGTCAGGATGCAGTTGCCCAACCCCAGCACCCCAGCATGGGTCATCCCTGTCCAGAGCTCCCAGAAACTTTCTTGCAGAAGAGGAGCAAGAGAGAGGGCTGATCCTGTCCCATTTCCTGCAGGATTTGGAATTAGCAGGGATCCCTGCAGGGTCAGAGAGGGAAAGGCTCCTGTGGGTAGGATACAGGCTCATGCTGGTTCCCTCTGGGACTGTCATAAGTCCTGTGACCAAAGGACTCCTTTCCTCACTCCAGTGCTTTATAAAGCACTGTGATTTAAGAGGGTCTCTAGAGCTGCCTGCCCTGATTTAACTCCAGCATTTTGAAAGCCAGTCTGGAGCCCTTGTCGGGACAAGCCCTTCAATGCCCCCGGGGTGAGACACATCAGGGTCCTGCTTTTGTTGTGGATGTTGTTGTTGTCTCTTTCTGCACAGTTGAGAGGTTTTTCTGAACGGCTGAAAGGCTTCACTCCCTCCCTCCAGCAAAAACATCCCATCTCAGAAACATCTCCCCCATCTATTTGTTTTCCCCACTATTTGTTTTTGCCCAAAGAAATGCAGATCTTATCGGGATAGAGGGGATGGGGAGGAGGGAGGCAGCCAGCGAGGAAGGGGTGTTGCCCAGCCTCCCTGATGCTTTGCTGGCACCAGTTTGACTCCAGTGATTAATGAGCTCTTGGGAGAAAAGAAACCTTTACTAACGAGCCAACATCTTCCCCTCAGCCAGCCTGAGCCCTTGACACACGCGCCAGGCTTTGCCAGGGCTCTGCTGCCAAGGCAGACAAGTTCAGATTCGAAACTCATGGCAATTCCAATGGGGAGAAAGAAAAAAACAAGGAATCGCTCCACCGCCTCTGCCACTGCTCTCCCACTGCTGGGATGCAGCCAGCAAGGTGGCACCTCCCTGCTCTGGACTCTTCTTGTGCATGAGAGTCCAATGGCAGGGTTTTCAGCTGCCCAAAGACCACCAGCAGGAAAGGAGAACAGCATTCCATGCATCCCAATGCTGGAATAACCAGTGACACTGACTTGTCCCCGCTAGCAGTCATGGGAGGGGCAAACCGTGGCTTTGCTCCAGGATAAAGCACTTGAACACACATGGGAAAAGCCCTGGCACTGGCTCTCTGGTCCTGGAAGGAGCCTGGAATGGGGAAGTGAGCATTTACTCACCCCAACTTCCACGTGGTCCGAGCCCCGGTCATCCTGCTTGTGGAGCAGCTCGAAGTAGTAACGTCGGGAGGACATGAGGCTGCAGGGGAGGGGACACAGCGGGGTCAGAGCCCAGGGCCAGCCTGGGACAGCCTCCCTGTCCTGCCCACGGGTGGGGAAAACCTTCCTGAGGCAACGAGACAGGGAGCTGAGGAAGGCATGTGCTCCCCCATCCCACTGCTGGTTTTGCGGTGACATTGTGACCTCCCCATTCCCACCTCATCATCTGCCCCTTCAAGCCGTGGATCTGGGGTCCAGCCCAGCCCCATGTGCCTTTTGGGAAAGGCCCATGGCCAGGAAGCTCAGAGCTAGCAGCTCTGTGTCCCAGACTCCATCCCCATGGGATGATCCCCAAGGACACACTCACCGCAGGGGCTTGGAGACTTGGGAGCTGAACTTGGTGAACTCTCCCGGCGCCGTCCACTCGGTGCCCAGCTGGGAAGGAAGGGGAGTGTGACAGCAGCAGGACACCACACCAAAGCCCACCAGCTTCCCGTTAGAGAAATGAACCCCAAGAAAATCCAGGAATAAATATGACATCTCCTGGTCTTTGGCAGCTCCAACCAAGAAGGGACCAAGGAGTTCCTTTGGAAGACAAACTAGGCCTGGCCAGGGATGGGAGCAGGCTGAAACAGCCTGGCATTCCCTAAGGAGCAGAGAGGCAGGAGAGCTGCCCCCAGCACAGCCACACATGGATCCCTCCCCCTGGAGCAGGGCAAGGCAGAGAGGTGATGCCATACCTTGCCCACAAACGCAGCCAGTCGGGAATTGGAGGGACTGTCATCGGAGCTGAGCCAGAACTCTGAGTTGTCATCTGATGCCACAGAAAACTGGAAATCCCCTGCAGAGAGCCATGGAGAGGGTCACCACCGAGGAACACAGGGACCCTGGTGGCATGGGCTCGGTTCTGCTGCCTTGTGGTGAGATGGGAAACAGGGATGGGGCCACCCCAGACATCATGGCACGGCTCTGTCCTGGATGGGATCAGGGCTTTGCCTGCCTTCCAAGCCACAGGAAAAAGGGGCTTTGCTCCAGAAGGACCCTCCTGCCCAGGAGCCAGGATTTGGGGACCATCTCCAAGAGCCTTTCTGTCCTCCTGTGGCCAGGAAGGGGAAGGACACAGCGTCTCCACATTGCTGCATTGGGGAAAAGGCCACACTCCATCACTCACCATCCTTGAAGGGATGGATGTAGCCAAAAATCCTCAGCCCGTAGTTCTTCCACTTGGGAGACACAGCCAGCTTCTTCACCGTGGTGCGGGTCTGAGGAGACAGGAGGAGACAGCCATGGATCACCTCCTCCATGTTATCACCACCACCCACCTCTCCTCCAGCTGGGAAACACCTCCCCAAGCCAAATCCTGCAAGCCAAGGTCTTGAGGACCAGTGGAGACCCAGGGAGGGATGGGTGGACCCTCCTGCCCATCCCTGAGCACCTGTCCTGGGACTCACGTGGGGAAAGAGCGGGAAGTGGAGGTTCTTCCTCAGGTGCCTCACGGCCCCGCCACACCAGTCCTCGAAGACGTGCAGGTTTGCCTTCCCTTTGTACTGTGGGAGAAGAGAGGGAGCTGAGTGGGGCTCCTCCTCCTCCTCCATCCCCTCCCAGGCTGCTGCCTGCCCACCCACCTGCTCATTCCAGGGCAAGGCCTGCTTGGTCAGGTTGAGTTTGGGGTGGCTGCTGGCTCGGTTGGAACGCTGGCCTCTGGAAAACCAGCCATCCACATCCTGCCCGTCGTTCTGTGGAGGAGCAGAGGGACAGATGGGATGGGTGATCGGGGCCAGAACATCCTATGCTTGTGGGATGTCTCCATGCATCTCTGGTGAGGCCCTGGTACAGGCTGCCCAGAAAATCTGTGGCTGTCCCATCCCTGGAAAAGTTCAAGGCCGGGTTGGACAGGGCTTGGAGCAACCTGGGCTAACAGAAGGTGTCCTTGTCCATGGCAGTGGGCGGAACTGGATGGGTTCTAAGATCCCCTCCAACCCAAACCATTGCAGGATTCTATGATCTAAATCCTCATTTTGAGCCTTGCCAAACCAAGGTGAAAGATTTCACAGCAAAGGAAAGCAGGAGGAGGCACAAAAATATTGGCAAGGTGTCGCAGGCAGTACTTTCAAAATGTTCCAGCTAAACTTGTTTCCCTCCCTCTGCCAGAACTGCTCCAAAACAGTGAGTTTTCTGTTCATCCAAAGGGTTTGGCCAGTCTTGGGCGCTGCTGGAATTTTGGGCTCTCTCTCTAAAAGCACAGAGGTGATCTCTACATCCTGAGCAGAGGAAGCTGAATGTCTCTCCACTCCCCCTCTTCCTTTAAAAGGGATTAGGTTAATCCCATTGCTTGTATCTTGTAATTCAGAGAGATTAAGTGAGCATTCACCTGCCTCCAGCTCGCTGATGGGTGACAAAGAAGAGCCAGGTACTTCTGGAGCCCCTCCAGAGCATTCCCCTCTTCCTCAGTTTCCCCAGAGCATCATCCCCCTCTTCCTCCACCCCCCAGGGCAGACACAGCACTGTCACCACAGCACAGCCCATCTGCATGCACAGTGCCAGGGAAATAATTAGCAAACTGCCTAAACAAACTCATTAGAGCCTCAGAGGAGGGAGCAGTGCCCTTGGAAGACCTCATGAAGGGAGGGTTTTGTGCCAGGCTCACTGGAAGGGGTCTCCCTCCTCCCAGGAAAAGCCAGGATGCAATTCCTGCTGTAGCCTCTGTCCTTACCCAGCACCAGCCTGTGCCTCTTCTGGGAGGTTCCTGAGGTACCTGAGGTTTCTTCTTTGTCCATCTGTCCCTTATTTCTCAGGAGTGACACACTGTTGGGAATACCCCGTGGCTTCCCCCTCCCACCATCCCACCTGGCTGCCTGCTATGACGCTTCTTGGTGACAACAGGACAGGGACAGCAGGGCCCTCAAGAGGGGCTTGGTGACCAGCTGGGCAGGGGACAGCAGCATGTCCTTGTGGCAACAATTCCAAGTGCCTCCTGCTTGGAGGCTCCACCTGGGGTATGGTAGCTCTCCAGCCCAGGACAGAGCAGAACACACAGGAGCAGGTGGCTTTGCCCAGAAAAGCAGGAATTGCAGAGCAGATGAAGCTGGGCCTTTCTCAGGGAAGCTGTGACATGGAGCACAGTGTGGGATATTGGGAGGGATAACCCACCCGGTTTCAATGGGATATTAGAGGGTTTATCCACCGTGAGGGCTGCTGGGCAGAGTCAGAGGTTCTGATGTACCCTGAGCGGACAAGACTTGGAGCACTCTGTTCCACAGGCCCCTTCCCACCCCCATTACCATCGGATCTTCCTCATGGCTCTCGCTGGAATCCTCGGCTTTCCTGCGCCGCGCCGACACCGGCGCTGCCGCCGGCCGCCTCCCGGGATCTGTTACCTCCCCCGGCCTCTCTCCATCTGCAGGGGAGCAGAGAGGGGTCACACCACGGCCCCCCCATCCCAGCACCTCTTTTGGGGACACCTCTCTCCCCAGCACTGGGAAGGGGAGGTGCTGGCATTGCCTCCGCTCCCAGGGGACAGGGACACGGAGAGGGGGGTGACACAGGGCTGCAATTCTCCTCATTCCATTTGCACTAAGCAGCTTTGCAGCAGCTCATCAGCAGCAGGTTTAATTACACCCCCCACAGCTCCCAGCCCTTTACATAAGAGATGCTGGGATAAGCTCTTGGGGTCTTGCCCCCCTGCCATCCTCAGGGATGCATCCCTGCTTCCTGCCCCTCCAAATCGCAGCCCTCCCGAAGCATCCCGCAGCTCTGCCAAGAGCACACCAGCCCCAAACCCCCACAGATACCATGCCTTCAAAACATGTCCCTCTTCAAAATCACTCACATCAAAACCTCGCTCCCAGACTCATCAGCTTCGTTACTGTGCTGAGTTAATTATCCCCTTTGGCTCCCCTCTGCAGCTCCTTTTCCTTGGGCAGGGAATTTTAAGTACCCCCAAAACAATGGTGCACACTTGGAAAATGTTACTTTGGGGGGAGGGGGACATCCTCTTTTTCTGCCACCCCAACACCCAGGGGACAGGGGGAGCTCGGGGTTCAATCATCGCTGCCGGTGCACGGATCCACAGTTCAATCCAGAGCCAAGGGAATGCTTGGAGAGGTGAGTGTCCAAGAGCCACCTCCACAAACACCTGTGGGTCCCCAAAAACCAGCCACCCCCACGTGGCAACGAGCGGGAGCTCCAGGTGTGCCGAGCAGTGACCCTCCCCACCACGGGAATTGCGGGAAAGCGGTCCCTGACCCAGTCCCAAGGGAAAGATGGAAAGATGTCCCTGTCCCTCCACACCCTCCTCGCCACCACCAGCAAGTCCTGGGGGATCCCACTCCCCAAAATGTGACTGCCACAGGCAGGGAGGGGCTCGGGGTGCCCGGAGCCCCCGGCACACCCTTCCCACGCCATTAGTATTCCAGCGGCCGCGCAGCCGGCGTCTCCTTGGAGATGGCAGCACAAATCCCATCCCCACGGCAGGGACAGGAAATTAAGCTCTAAAGCCCCTTCTTCTGCTCTCGGCCATTCTCCAGCCCCTGGCAGCCCCAGCTCGCTCCTGGCAGCTCCCCAGGCTGCCTCCTCCCCTCTTCCCTCCGGGATGGGGAGCAGCAGGAGCGGAGCCAGCGCTCCCTCCACACACGGACAGCGTCATTCCCACCCCCTGATCTGTGCATCCATCACAGCCACGAGCAGCTCAGCGCTCCCAAGGGACCTGCCCAGGGCTGGGAGGCGGGAGTGGCTCCGTGGTACCCACTCAGGGAGCCTCTCCCTGCCTCGGAGGAGATAAACCTGCCTCCTGTGGGATTTGCCACAGACAGAATTCCCTGCATGGCAACCTGAGCCAGCAGCATCCCTGGCTGTAGCCACAGGGATGGCTGGATGTGGCCATGCTGCTTCACTCTTCTCCATGTCAGGATTGTGAACTGGTGGGAAATTATTTGATATAAACTGGAGCAAAGTGGGTAAAAACCAGGAGCTAATCCAAGTTGGGCAGACTCATCCTTGGAGCTTTCCCTACCCAAAGCCATGAGCCTCCTGCTTGCTCTCCATCCCTTCCGAGGGGCTCCCACATCCAGGGAGGAGCAAAAGCACCAGCAGTGCTCCAGAAAAGGCTCCATGCAATTCCCTGGCAATTTAAATATCAGAAAGTGATTTCTGGTCAGGCTGTGGGGAACTGGGAGCCAGTGCCATGGGGATAAGGGACGGAAAACGGCAGTGCCTTGTGCCAATGAGCATCACTGTTCCCAAAAATCCCGAGTTCCTTTGGTCCCAATCACAGCCCTGTGGGAGGAGAAAAAGAAGGGAGAAGGCAGCACTGGGAGGAAGAATGATCCCAGTTCCTCCCAGCATCCCACCGGGATGCACAGCAGCACTCTCCATTCCCTCAGCCTGCCTCCCTCAAGGACCTGAGAGGGCAGGACAGGGATAGGGGAAGGTCTGAGGACAAGATGGGGATGCTCAGGGAAGGGATGGAAGCACTGAAAGCTCTTCCCTGGAGCGAGGCCAATGCTTTGGGAGCAGCAAGGAGGGGGCAGGAAGCACCAACCGTGGCACAAACCAGCTCTGAGTCACAGCAGCCTCCAGACAGGGAGCCAGGAGCCTGATCCTGGGGAGGAGGCCGTGGATACGAGGGACCCACGCAGGGCACAGAGCGATGCCTCCCACGGGAGAAGCGCATCCCCGTCCTCCCGGCCCTGTAACTCCTTTGGGAAGCACAGAGAGCCTTTCACATCCCACCTCCCGCCTCCTCCTCCCCAGCTCCAAACACAGCCCCTTTCTTCCAAGCCGGGGTTTCTCCTGGCCCTTTTCCAAGCCCTGCGACGTGGAGGGAGGGAGGGAGGTGACATTTAAACCCCGACACAGCTGCAGCAGAGGTGGTGGCTGCACCTTCCTTAAACCCAGAGGTTCCATTCCCAAATTTTCCCTCGGAGCAGGAGCATCCCTGCAGGAGCCTCCTAACGAGGTGTTAAGTGATTATAATTAGCCAGAAAGGAATCAATACCACAACACCTCCCCCGTCAGTGCCACAGGGACAAAAATCCTGGCCACAACCCCGGGACAGGGGGTGGCGGCCATGGGCTGGGTGACATTGGTGACACCACTGGGGTCGAGGGGAATGGGGTTTGTGACCACCACGGGGACACAGGACCAGTCCCTGGACACCCCTGCCCTGCTGCTTGCTGGGACCTGTCACTGTCTTGCTGAGGGAACTGGAGGAGCAAGGGGGGATTTTTTCCTGCCTCCCCCATTTCTTTGCTGCTGTTTTTCCCCACTCCCTGCCAGCCCTCTCGGCTGGAGCCATGGAAATCGATGCAGAATCGCTGTGGCTGGTGATGGAGCTGCCATGAGACCACTCCAGCTGACAAACACCCACCAGGAGAGGCAGCTCCGACACTTCCACGCTCACAGTCAGGATCTCGAATCCTTCCTGGGATTGGACAGCTCCCAGACTTCCCCCATGTCCCTCACTGTGCATCCAGCGCCCTTCAGTCCCACCTGCTCCAGCCCCAAAGAGAGCTGGAGCAGCTCTCACGAGCCCCTGCTCCATCCCAAAACAGAGATGATGCTCGCTCACAGCCCTCAGCACAAAGACTTGGCCTCTGGAGAAGGTCACTGTGAAATGCTAGGAATCTTAGGGTGCATTTCACCCCAGAAACATTCCAGCCTCTGAGCTCTGTGGGGTCACCACCCCAATTCCAGCTTTCCAGCCTCTTCCAGAAGCTGGCTCCCACCTGCCTCCTCATCCAGCCAAAATCCCAGGGGGCAGCTCAGCCCTTCCCAAGGAGCAGCTCTGGAGAGCTGTAGGCACGGGGAAGGGATGGAGGGAAGATCCAAGGCAGTGCTGGGAAGGATAAAGATCCAAACACCAATGTAAAGAGCTCCTGGTGCTGGGGAAAAGCCATCCCTCACCTCCCCTGGCTCCAAGGAACAGTTTTGGGGACCTTCTGGCTGCTAAGGGGGCCGGGTCACAGCCAGGCTAGGGGCAGGTGCCACCCTGGGGTGGCTCAAATCCACTCTAAAGAGTCACATTTTTGCCTTTGAAAAACCCAAAGCAGGCAGTTGCCAATTTTTTCCCATAGGGCACCCTCTAGGAGCAGGGCATGGAGTCTGGGGCAGTCTGGGAAGGGCTTCCCATATGGAAAAAGGACCCCAGTGACACCCAAACCAGCCCATGCCCCCAGCTCCAAACTTCCCTCTCAGCAGCAGTGATGGGATCTGCTTTCCCTGGCACTGGGACCCCATGTGGGTCCATCCAGGGAAGCCAGCCTTTCCCAGCAGGGATAGGAGAGTGGGGTGATGCCAGGAGAAGAAAAAGCAGCTCCCAAATCCCACTGCTCTTCATCTTCAAAGGGTTCTTCTCATCCCCTTCCCTACCTGCTCCTGGCATCCCCAACCAAAAGGAGGAGCAGGGCTCAGCATTCCAGGCTCCCAATTAAAATCAAAAGATCTGCTGAGATGGATCCCAGAGGGACACATTATCCCAAACTTTCTCTCTCCTGCTCTCCGCAAAAATGGGTCCCTGGGTGGGGAGAACAGCCAAGGACAGGACACAGAGCTTCCATCCCACCACTGCCTCAGGATCAGGGGGTTTGGGGAGCCCTCTGGGCCATGGCAGAGGGGTGACCCAGGCCATGCCATGTCCAGCAGGCAGAGAGAGCCTAATTTCATCCATGAACTGGTTTGAGCACCCATCCCGTGCTCCCCAAAACCTCACTCCAACACCCCCTGTGCCAAATCCCAGCAAACCCCAAGGCCCACACCCCCACTGCCAGACACTTTAGGGCCTTATTATCATTTTCCCAGTCCTTTTTTGCTTTTTCATCCTTTTCCTTTCCCTTTCCACCTGGCGCATCCGCATTTCCACCCCATTGCCTCGGCGTGGTTTCCAGCCGGGAGAGCACCGTAATGGCCTCGTTATTTCCAACAAGGAACCCGCGCGTTCAATTAGGCAGAGAAGGGTAATTATCTACTTGGAGGAGATCAGGAAAAGGGGGGGGTGCTTTATCAGGGACCAGCAGAGCTCCCAGCCCAGCCCCTGGATGCTCCAGCTCCGGGTGTCACCAATGGCTGGGACGAGGGGACACGGGGAGCCCTGGGATAATCCCACCGTGCTCCCAACCCCACCTGGCTGCGTCTTCCCCACTTCTCACCCCCGAAAATCCTCATGGCCTGCACCTGCAGAGAGTCCAGCTGCTCACTGACATCCTATTTAATGAGTAATTAACCTTTTTCCTGTTAATTAACCAGGCAGCACCCCTGGCACACACAGACAGGTCCTGGCTCATGGTGGCCAAATCCAAAACTCATCCCCAAACTTCTTTTCATGCGCAGAGCCTTGGGGTGATGCTCTTCCCCCAAACTCTTGCAATAAGTTTTTTCCTTAATATGGTTCATTTCCTATGATCTGTTCAGGGGTTTTTAGTTTGTTTGGGGTTTTTTTTCCACTCCATTCAATAAACACTCCCTACCTCTCCCACTCTGGCAGCAGCAGGATGAAGGTCCATCTGTGCATGGCCAAGCCCTTCCCCAATCTCCACCCAATCCCTTTCCAAAACTTCATTTCCAAAAAAGCCGAGCGGGACCTAAACTCTGCCTTTCCTATGCCTTCACCCAGGTTTTAGGCGCTCACTGGAGAATCCCAGTGCAGGGAGCAGTATTTCCGTGGAGTCCTGTCCTGGACAGCTGCATCCAGCTTTCCCTGGAGAATCACACACCTCTCCACACCTCAGCCATGGGCACCCATGCTCCCAAGGGGAAACACCTCCCACACCCAATTTACTTGCTCATCTCTCTTCCCAACTCCCCTTCTCCACCAAAGCCCAGCACCCCTCATTCCCAGTTTCCAGCTTTTCAGCCTCGCTGAGACTCTCCTCCCTTCCACAGCAAAACCCATGGCTTCCCCCTGGAGCATCCTGAGGAGCTGGCTGGCATGCAGGGCACGCAGGGAGAGCAGGGATAGGCACCTGCCAGGCTCAGCACTGGGAACATCCCAGCACACGGCATCCCTGTGCATCCTCCCGGCAGGAAAACCACAGCTCACCCTCACACCGCTGCACCCCAAATCCCAGAGGGACCCCGCTCCATGGTTTACCCAGGATAGGAACAGCGATCCCATGCCATTTCCCCCCTGCAAGAGGCCCAGAGGCCAGACATGGCCGTCCCAAACACCGGGATAACAGCGGGGCCAGGGGAAGGCGCCTCGGGATAATGTCGGGGAACACAGGGAAAACCCCTCGGGAACAGCAGGCAGACCCTGCGGCTTTCCCCAGCACGGAGGATCCCGCGGGGAGCCGGCAGCCCCCAGTGCCCCCCCTTCCTCGGCAGCCTCATTTCCTGCCTCGCTCATTCGCATTATCCCGATTTTACCGTAAGGCCCCAAAATTTGCAGGATCATGCTGCTGCTCCGCTCGGAAACTTTGGGTTTTCCAGCCGAGAGGCTTTGCCAACCTCCGGCACCGTTCTGACCTCCTCGGGAAAGCTTTTTCCCCCCTCCATGGGCACTAAATCCTGTCCCCTTCTCATTTTTTAGGACAAAACGCGCTGGGCGAGGTCAGTCCCGGCAGGAACGCTACGGCTCAAGTTTCACCCAGCCAAATATTCCGAGCCTCTTTGTGTCTCCCCGGGCAGCCCAGGGAGCTCCGCCACGGGAAAACCGGGAGCGATCGGACACGAAGCCGAGCCTCAGGGCACCTGTCCCTCCGGAGCATCCCGGAATCCATCCTGGCCGCTGTCCGAGGGCGGGAGGAATGGAATTTTTTGGGATTTTTTAATAGCAGACAAGCACAAGCTGAGAAAGTGTCGGGATGGGATGGGGAGGGTTGGGAAAGGATGGGAACGTCGGGAAGGGATGGGAAAGAAGAGATTGTCCCTTCCAGCAGCGGCGAGCGGCTATAAATGGCCTCTTTGTCATCGCAGCCAAGGCAGCGGGTGGAAAAATGAGGACGGAGCGGCTCGAGGGGGGACAATGAATGTCCGGCCGGTTTGGATCCCTCCTGGGTGTCCCCTCCTCCCGAAGGTCCAAAGCCGGGGCGCGGAGCCCACGGAGGGGTCCCGCTCGCCCCAAACCCACGCGGGTGATGCGGGACAGGAACCCAGCTATGGAAAGGAGGGGGTCTCACCCCTGAGGGGGTGCTCCGGGCCGCCAGCGTGGCAGGGGGACCCTCAAACCCTTCGGGGACCCCCAAACCCCAGGTGGTCTGAGAGCACAGAGCGGGGGGAGCTCCGGTACCCCACTGGGGATCCCCAAACCCCAGGTGCTCCGGTACCCCGGAGTGGCGGGGGGGACCCACCACCCCTCGGGGACCCCCAAAGCCCCCCCGAGGCCCCGCTCCGAGGGACCTCCCATCCCCGTTACCTTTCCCGTAGGCGAACGGGAGGCGCAGGGCGCGGCCCTGGCGCACCAGGCTGATGTGCAGGTAGGTGAACCAGGCGGCCGAGGTGAGCAGCGCCAGCAGCAGCAGCAGCTTCAGCTGCTTCCGGAGCTTCTTCACCGGGAGCCGCGGCATCCTGCCGCCCGCATCGCCCCCGCCGCCACCACCGCCGCCGCCGCCGCCGGGCTAACCCCGGCCCATGGGGCCCCCCGCCCGTCCAGCCCGCGCACTCCGGGCCGGCCGCGGGGCGGCTGCGGCTTGTGGGGCCGGGGCTCGGTGCGGGGCTCGGCGGCCCCGGGCCCGCCGGTGCATCGCCCCCCCAACGCCGCGCCCGCGGGGGGAATGAATGAGCGGGCGCTGTGCGCGGCCACGCCCCCGCCGAGGAGCGACGGCGCCTCCAGCCAATCGCAGCGCCCCCGCCGCGGGATCTCCGCCAATGGAAGCGCCGCGGGGGCGGGGTCTGGGAGGTGCCGCGCGTCTCCACGCCAACGGTCCGGCATCCCCGCGGGGCGCCGCGGGCGCGGCCATGTGGGGCGCGGGGGGCAGCCGTGCTCCCGGCTCTGTCCCCGGGCCTGCGCGGCCGGAGAGCGAGGCGGCGACGGGGCGGAACCGAACGACATCTTCGTGCCGAGGGGACGGAGGGGTCGGCGCGATTGGTGACTCGGGTTTCGGCGAGGCCGCCCCCCGACCCTTCCCCCCCGCGGCGAGGATGGTACGTTCCCGCCCGGCAGCGGCGGGGGCTGCAGCGCCCGGCCCGGTCCGCTGGGGGGCGCTACCCGCAGGCACGGACCGCCCCGGCCCCTCAGGGATCCCAGGGGATCAGGGCGGGGATCCGCGGGATCGTCCCGGGAAAATGAGTGCGGGCATCCCCGGGATCATCCACCCCCTGGGTGCGGGGATCCCCTGGGGCTGCGGCCCCCCGACTCCCACTGGCTGGGTGCGGGAGTCCCACGGGGGCTGCATTCCCGGGATCCCCCTCGCTGGATGCAGGGAGCCCGCGGGCCGGGGCTGAGATCGGCCACAACTCACTGCACTGATGTGCGGGCTGGTTCTTCCCTCTGCAGCGCAGGGGTGAAAAACAGTGGGATTTTCCCCTCCTCTCCCATCCCACAGGTTGAGGGAATGTCCCCTCCTTACTGCAGCTCAGGCTAGGGGCAAAAACACGGGAGAAATCCGTTATTAAAGGAAGAAATACGCTCACGGCTGGGAAAACTAGAGGGCACCAATGCGCTGGGCTGCAATTCCCAGAAATCAAATCCCAGTTTCCAGGGCGGGACCATGCTTGTTCGGTTTGTTTAATCAGAAACATTCCCGAAGCTGCCAGTAAAAGGTTCTGGGACAGCGTATCCTGGGACTGCACTAAAACAGTTCAAGCACTCTCACAGTGCTCTCACTCTCAAGCCTGAGAGGGGGATTCCTTTAAGGGCCAGCCGGAGCTTTCCAGACATCCCAAATGGCATCTCCGAAAAGTGGCACCTTCTGGCCTCAGCCCTGTGTTTGTGGGAGATGGAGGTGGGCTAGGGGATCCAACAGGATTTGGGGATTTCACAGGGATGAAAGACAGAGGGAGGAGTAGGAAAGAAGGGGGAAGAAAAAGGGGATAAGAGGGCGATGAAGAGGGGCAAAAAAAGGGGAAGAAGTGAGGAAAAGAAGAAAGCAGAAGGAAAGAACAAGATAAGGAAAGAAGTGGGCAAAAAAAGGAGAAAACAGGGGGAAAGGGAAGAAAGGGACAACACAACTGGTTAAAAAAATTAAAAAGAAAAAAATAGGGGAAAGAATGGGATAAAGGCTAAATGGAGGATAAGGGGCAAAAGAGGAGACAGGGAAAGGGACAGGGAAACAAGGGTGTAGAGAAAGAAAAGGGGAAGAAAACGGTGAAGCAAAAAGGGGGCAAAGAGCAGGTAAAGATGGAGACAAGGAAAGAAGCCGGCAATGAAGGGCGACGGAAGCAGCGGGAAAAGAGGCGAGGAGAGGGATAGAGCAGGGAACGAGGACAGCGGGCCGGGGATTCTCCCCACGGCGGAGGAGGAGTCTCCTCCTGCCCCAACAGGGGCGTCCGGAGAGGCGGCCCCTTCCCGCTCCGTCCGAGATCTTCGGGAAACGAAACCACGGCGGCTGTTCCCGCCCCTCCGTGCGCCTCCACCTCCGGAGCCCCACGCGCTCCCCAGGTGCCGAGCCGAGCCGCAGGATGCAGCAGCCACTGCCGCCATACGAGGTGCTGCCGGCCGGGGTCAGCATGGAGGAGCTGCCCCGCAGCACCTCCGTGCTGCTGGAGGAGCCGCCGCGCCCGCCCCGCGACCACCTGGTCTGGTCCTTCTTCACCACCCTCTACGGAAACTTCTGCTGCCTCGGCCTGCTGGCCTTCGTCTTCTCCGTCAAGGTGGGGAGCCGGGGGGGACGCCGCGGGTGGGGGTGGCCGCGGGGACCCCGCTGGGTCCCTGACCTCAGGGACACCCACAGAGCCCACTGAGCCCCCTGCCCGAGATGCCCCATGGACCGCACAAAACCCAGACCAGAGGGTGCCCCATGAACCCCACAGAGCCCCCTTGGACCCCATTGAGTCCCTGACCTCAGAGACACCCATAGAGCCCACTGAGCCCCCTGCCCGAGATGCCCCATGGACCTCACAAACCCCAGATCAGAGGGTGCCCCATGGACCCCACAGAGCCCCTGTGGACCCCACAGAGTCCCCCTTGGACCCCACTGAGCTCCTGGCCCCAGGGTGACCCATGGACCCCACAAACCCCAGACCAGAAGGTGCCCCATGGACCCCACAGAATCCTCTCTTCATGGACCCCTGACCCCACAGAGTCGCTGCTGGAAGCTCTGGAGATGCCAGAGTTTTAGGGTGGGAAGGGCAGTGTGCACCTCGGGGTATCCCCGGTGTTTTGGGGGGATTCAGCCCCAAATTTCGGCACCTCCAGCCCCTCTCCCTGAGCCCTGAGCCCCGCGGGGTGCCTCGCTCCTGCTCCCCTGACTCTTCCTCTGCCTGCCCCCAGTCCAGGGACCGCAAAGTGCTGGGTGACTACGGCGGGGCACAGAGCTACGCCTCCACGGCCAAGTGGCTGAACATCACGGCCCTGGTGGTCAACATCATCATCGTCATCATCGTCATCACCCTCGTTGCCCTGGCTGTCTCGGGGGTCCTCAGTCACATGAACCACCCACCCTCGTACGGCCAGAACCCTTTCTCCTTCTCCGGCAACACTTAGTCCCTCCTTGCTCAGCGGGCTGTGCTTCACACCCCACGCCCGCCCAGAGGGTTCACCTCACCCCTCGGAGCCAGGGAGTGCCCTCCTGGCACAAAAACTGCAAACTGACACTCCATAGGCCCCTCCTGGGAGCCTGCTGGTGTCGTGTCCCTCTTTTGTGGAGCCCTTGCTGTTGGCTGTCCTTGCTGGAGGTGTCTGGGGATGGACACTGCTCCCCAGGGAGGAGCAGAGCATCCCCAACCCCATCGTAGCCTGCTTGCTGCTTTGTCCTGGGTCTGGAGGCCCAACTGCCTCACAGTTATTCCGAGGAGGAGCACCTGGTTCAGAAAAACCCTGATCTCCAAAATAAAGGTTTTATTTCACTTTTGCCCTGTCTTGGTTTCATATCATGCGGAAGTGGTTTGAGGTTTCCTCCACAGCATGAGAAACAACATCAGCCCGTGGGATGTGCCTGGGGGAGGGGGAAACTCTCATCACAGACACAATGCTCAGGGGTCACACCAGGTGCCGTGAACCTGGGTACTGCATCCACACGGGGTGTGAAGGTTCTTGTAAGGATCAGACCATGGCTGTGGGTGGAACCTGATCCATGCCGGGGTGTCACCGGGAGCACCCCCATCCTCACTGGCCCTCAGGAAGGGCTGGCAGCAAGCAGGGCTGAGGGCAAGGCAGCTTTGGTGGGGTGGGATGTGCAAAGGGCTTGAGCAGGATGAGCTGGAATGGATTGAGAAGGGTCAGCAGGGCTGGAGAGGCTCCCAGAGGGAAGGGGCTGGTGCGTGCTGTGGTTCCATCCCGAATCGCCTCACTGGGGCTGGATTCCACAGCTCTACCCTGCAGCCAGGCGATTTGGGAGCCTGCTGTGGCTCAAAGCCCCCATCCCGGTTTTCCTGAGGAGGGCTGCTCATTTGCCTGCACCAGGAAGCAGGGAATGAATTCCATGCCTTGCTTCGCTGGCGTGCGCAGGCTTTGCTTTCACTATTGAACTCATCCCAGACCACCCGTTTCCTCATATTTATGCTCCTCATCCTGCAGGGGAGGGAACTCTGGCCAGAGGAAGCCACACCAAGCAGCAGCCATGCCTGTCACTGGGCTGGAAGTGGCAGGGCAGCGGGCAGCCATCCTCGCACCTCCCGGCTCCCAAACGCACTTGCCACTCCCTGCCCAGCTCCAGCAGAATCCGGAGCGACCCCGGCAGGGACATGGAAAATCCTGGCCGCAGCCCATCTGGCAGAGCCTCAGCTATGCAGCTGGCCTGGTTTCCCCCTTCCCCTTCGCACTCCTCACCCTCGGCAGGCCCCGGTGCTCGGGGCTGGGGCCCCACAAGGATGGGAACAAAACCGTGTTTTTCCCTCTCCCCACGAACATCGGGGTCCTGGCAAGACACCACGCTCGTAAGATGTCAGAAATCCCACTCGCAAACACAGCGGATATTTGTTGCAGGATCCCTGGCACGGAGCCTCTGGTGAATCATTTTTTTGCTCTGCTTTTTTCCTGGAAAACACGGGTTCCTTGCTGCAAACAGGATCTGCTGCCTGCCCTGCCCCAGGCTTGGCCTCCCCAAACCCGAGCACATCCAATGGGAGCTCAGGCCAACAAAGGCCATTGCTCCAAGATCCCCTCTTCCTCCTTCTCCCTGTTTTTATCAACAGCTTCCGGCACAATTCCAAAGGGCAGCCCCACACAAGCCAGCATGGAAAAAATTGACCCTTTCCCAGCCCAAACCAGTCACTGGCAAAGCTTCCCTCACACCTCTGACCACTCCAGGCTGCCATGGACAGCACCCCCCAGCCCATCTGTCACCAAAACTCAGGAAGAGAATAAAAACCCTCCAGCACGATCTTTGTAGTGACAGAGAATGAGGCATTACTTTGTCCTGGCCAAGACGTGCCATGGAAAACATTCCATCCACACACAGTTCCTTACCTGATGTTTCCCATGTCTATACAGACAAAAACACAAAGAAATTCTTGTTCATTGAGAATTCTCTTAACACAATTCTTAGCATTCGATCTCCTTGATCGGTTCTTGATCCCTTTGCCTTCAATGCTAATTTGGCCCTCATTTTTTGGTTCTCTCACCGATCAATTTTCCAGCCCAGGTGTCTCCAAGCATGCCAGGGAGGTGATGTTGGTTGATGTTGGCTCATGGTCACTTATCACCCCTGTATCTTCCAGCTATTCCCAATCTGCAGATGTTCAGATCATCGGGAACAGAGTCTTTCAAAGAGAAACTGGAATTCCCCTCCCCCTGGGCGAAGGAGAACAAACCCCTGGCTTAAGTCACATTAAAAAAAATTAAAATTTGTATAATTTCCAACATTCCCAACCGCCCTCAAGTCCCCTCGGAGTCCTCAGGGTGCCCTCAGAGCCTCCCACGTCCCCTTAAGTCCCCCCCCAGAGCTGTCCTGCATCCCCAGACTGCGTGGGGTGGGGGTCCCGGGGGCCGTGCCCCCCCTCCCTCTGCGGGGCGGTGCGGGGCCGGTCCCCCGCCCTGAGCGCGCTCCGCTCCCGTTCCAGGCGTTCATTCCCGGCCATGGAGCCCAGGCAGGCGGACGTGTCCATCCCACTGCAGTCCTCCGGGTGGGGGGCGGCGGCCCCCGGACCCCGGTCCGACCCGCAGCCCCGGGACTACGTGCTCTGGTCGGTGCTCAATGTGCTGCTGTGGAGCGCGCTGGGCGGGCTGGGCTGCCTCGGCTTCCCCCCGCTCGTCTACTCCGTCAAGGTGAGGGGGGGACCGGGGACCCCCGCCGAATCTAGCCCTGATGGGCGCCGGGACCCCCAGCCAGCTCCTCTCAGGACCCCTCGGCTGAGCCCGTCACGGGACCCCCGACATGTCCCGACCCTCTCCCCAACTCCGGACTTCCCATCCAGCCCCACCCGAGACCCCCGACCCAGCCCGGCTCGGACCTTTTCCTCACCCCGGGATCCCCCAGTCCCGTCCCCCCATCCCCAGCCCTCCCTGACACCACCCCGCTCCTCTCCCCCTGTCCACCCCCTCCAAACCCCTCTCCCATGCCCGGATTCCCAGATCCAGTCTCCCATCCTGGACCCCCAATCTGGTCTCCCACCCCCGATGCCACCGCACCCTGAGACCCCAAAGCTCTGTGCCCCCCAGCCTGCACCCCCCGAGTGCCGGGACTGCGGGGCGGTGCCCGCCGGCCTCACCCGTGCCCTGGGTGACACTGTGCTCCCAGCACAACCTTGCGGCCACCCCCGGGCGGGCCGGCGCCCCAATCAGTGCCCCCCACACCCTGAGCCCCCCGTTTGCCCCCCAGGCCCGTGACTGCAAGGTGGTGGGCGACCTGGAGGGCGCCCGACGGCACAGCGACCGCGCCAGGGTGGCGAACATCGTCTGCTCCGTGGTGGTCGCCGTCGTCTGGCTCATCTTCATCATCATCGCCGCCATCGTCATCTCCACGCTCAGGACCACCTGACCACCGCCCAGCCCCACCCGCGGGGTGCTTCCCCTCCCTCCTGCCTCCAAAATGTGCCCGCTCGGGGCGCGGGGCGAAGGAGTGACCCCCGGTCCCCCCGCCGCCCACGGCGCGGGTGTCCCGCACAGGTTGGGGCGAGGGGGACAGCCACCTCCCTTTGCTCTTCTCGCGCGTCCTGGCACCTGTGACACACCTGTCGGTGTCACCAATAAAGTTCCTTCCGCCAAACCCCTCCGCTGTCACCTCATTAACCGCGGGGATTCCTCGGGCGTCTTTCTGGCATCCCCCTCCTCCTCCTGCTCCTCTCTCTGCCTCCATCCTGCCGCTTCCAGCCCAAATCCTAGGGAAATTTCTTCCCAATATCTTGGGCATGGCAGAAAAAGGAAATTAAAGACCTTCAGTGGGTTTTTTGCTGCCCATGCCCCCCACCCTGCAGTCCTGCCTCCCCCCCCTGCCGCCGGGGAGCCCCATGGATGTGGCTCTTCCACCTTTCCACGTTAACTTCCCATTTCATCCATCCGGCAGCCCAGGAGTGCTGCCCAGGGGGGTCTGCCCTGCCCAGCACACCTGGAGGGTGGGGTTGGAGGTACCTGTGCCAGCCAGCGCCCTGGTGGTCCTGGGGTCCACCTTGGAGTGCCCCTCCTGCGGTGCCAGAGTCACGCTGGGGCCACCCGTGCTCCTCATCCCGGGAGGAAGGCTGGCTATAAAAAGCCCGTTGCCATCCCAGCCTTTCTGTGGGACAACCGCATCCCTTAGGGCTGTAATTTCCCAGGTTTATATTTAGCGGAGCAAGGGTATAAAAGGGGCGCCGACCGCGCTCCCCCGAGGCTGCCGGAGCCGCGGGTGCCGCTCTCCGTGGCCATGGACACCTCGTACCCAAGGGAGGAGCGGCCGCCCCCCAAGCGGGGGCCGCCCCCCGCCTCCCCCGCGCCCCGCGACCACCTCGTCTGGGCCATCTTCAACACCCTCTACATGAACTTCTGCTGCCTGGGCTTCGTGGCGCTCGCCTTCGCCATCAAGGTACGGCACCGGAGCGCTCGGGGCTCCGGGAATCCCCCCTATCCCCAAGGGATGCCCAAGGAGGCACCGAGCACTTGGGATAACTCCCGGGCGGGCTGGGGCGGGCAGATCCCAACACTCTCCAAAGGCGGGTGACACCTGCCGCTGGTGAATCCTCCCTGCTTTCCCTGCCACTGATTCCGGAGGTTATGGGACAGGCTTGGACAACCACAGCCCCCCTGCCCACCACCCGAGGAGCTGCTGCTTGATCCTAAAAAATACCACGGGGGCCGAGATGCCTCCCCCACTGCCCGGCAGGAGCAGGTCCAGCTGTGGAAAGATGGGGACAAGCAGGACCAGAGTCAGAGAGGCTCCAGAGGAAGCAGGAAGGAAAAATCCCAGCTCCAGCTGGACTAGACTGGGATAGAAAGATGGGGACAGGCAGGGACTGGAGCCAGGGAGGCTCTGGATGAAGCAGGAAGAAAAACACAAGTGGGAAAGGGTGCAGGGCCGGAGACGAGTAGGAGCAGCCTGGGATGGAGGGATGGATGGATAAATTGTGAGTTGCAAGGGGGACAAAGCCCTGGGGGACAAAGCCCTGGAGCAGGATTAGGCTGCAGGAAGGGCTGAGGGAAGGGGCTGTGGAGAGGGGCTGCAGGAGGGGCTGAGGGAAGGGTCTCTCCTCGGCTGTTGCAGGCTCGGGACAGGAAAGTGTCCGGGGACGTGGAAGCCGCTCGGCACTTCAGCTCCAAGGCGCGGTGCTACAACGCCCTGGCCACGGCGGGCAGCGTGCTGCTGCCCCTCCTGCTCGGTGCCCTCATTGTCACCGGTGTCATCCACCTCTCCAAGCTGGCCCAGGAGTCTGTCGGCTTCTTCACCTACCAGTTCAGCGGGAGCGACGATGAGGACCAGTGACTCCGGGAGAAGGGCTGGTGGAACCTCCTCTGCATGGCTGGTGGCCCGCCCAAAAAGGCCACCACCCCTCTCTGCCATCCCGTTCCCCACTCTGCTCTGAGGGCACAGTTATTTTTGTTTATCCTGTGGGTTTTTTACTTCCCATTATCCTGTGTGAAGCCCCAGCTTCAGTGGTCGCTATTTAAATCATTAAACTCTTCACACAGCACGAGTTTCTGCGTCTGGAAAGGGGTGCCAAAGGGAAAACATAAATAGGGATTTTTGGCTCTGATAGGGCCCCTGACAGCCAGGAGACACCGTAATTCCCGTGGCTTTTAGGGCTACCTCTGGCCACCGGGACCCCCAGGACTGAGGAGGGGGAGGAAGCAGAGAAGCTCCTGGGGCTCGTGGGGGCAGGATGAAGCAAATGGGGTGTCCCCTCCCCACCCCTAAGAGGAGCTGAGACCTGCAAACTCATTACAGCAACACAGACATCCCCAGCCAGTCCCAGCCAGGCCAGGGGGGGAGTTGGGATGCACCCCCACTGCTCCCTGCTCTCCCTGCCTGGGCTGGAGACGGCCCATTTTGGGATTAGAGGATCCCTTTTTTGGGGATAACCCCCCTTTATTGCCAATTAGCCCTGGGTCAGAGCGGGGCTGTACCCCAGCCGCATCCAAACCCCAGTCCCGGCGCAGTGCACAGGGCTGGGGACAGCGAGGTCCCTTTGTAGTGCCAAGAGCTGCCGCTAATTAGGGGCTGGCGGCTCTGATGAGACCGGAGCGGGACCCAAGTAATTACACGGCAGCGGGAGAGTCCCTGCTCCAGCCCTAAGCATTCCCAGATGCTCCGGGACACGGAGCAGCCGCGGGGCTTTTTATAAACCGGGCCGAGATTCCTGGGGTTGGTTTGGCCAGGACAGACCCCTGGGGGCAGGGAACGCCTTCGGCATTCCCTGCTCCTACCCAGGGCTGCTCCCGGGGACGGGGAGGGTGTGGAGGGGAGGATGCTGTGCAGCCCAGAGTGAGGGGCTGTGGGTACCATGCCCGCCCCGTGCAGGCACAGGAATTTCTTGGGGATTTCCTTGGGAAACGCCCTGAGCCATCACACAGCAGCTCTCTGCTCGCTGCTCAGGCACAGAAAAATGTTTGTCACCAGTTGACAGGATAATAGTACAGATCACTGATGTCCAGGCTTCCTGCAGCCCTTCAGACGCCAAGTGAGAGAGGATTTAACTGCAGAGCAGCTTGAAAAGAGAGGGAATAACCTAGCTAAGGGTTTAAAACCATCTGAAGGATGTTACACACCAAATAACGGGAATGGAGCTGTGTGCTGCCCACACGGGGTTAAAAGGCTTTCGGCTGCATATTTTGGAGTAACATTTAGTGCCAAAACATCATTCATGATGAGTAATCATTGGCTGAGCCCCTTGAACCCATGGAGCAACACATGGGGACGGCAAGGACTGGGGCAGGACATGCCAGAGGAGCTGGAGTCAGGATCCTGGAGTCAGGAATGGGCTTGCTTCCAAACACAAATATGCTGAGAGCATAAACAACTCCTGAGTGTCTAGCAAACACTTTCGAAATGGTCACTTTCAGGTTTGGTTTCCTCTCCTGTGCTGAGAAAGAGATGTGTGGAGGGGAGTGGGGGGCTCAGACGTGCTGAAAGCTCCAGCCACTGACTCCCACAAGGACAGGTGGCACACAAGGACAGGTGGCACACACAGTCCTGGTGAGGCAAAGGCCCCCTGGCACAGCCTGGCACCCCCTTTCCACCCACCAACATCCCAGATCTGCTGCTCCAGGGGGCAACACCCGGATCATCCAGGGTTTAGGGGGTCCTGCTGGGTGACCTCTGGATCCATCCAGGCGCTGTGGGGAAGGAGACGCTCTGCCCTGCAACAGAAAAGCTTTGTGTGAGAGATGGGAATGCTTTCTTCCCAAACTATTTCAGGGAGCAGATCCAGGCACTGCTGCCATACCCTCCCACAGAGGAAAGCGCTGTCCTGATTCCAGCACAGCTTCCAGGGGAAATGCTGGAGGGGCCTGGGAAGTCTCAGTCACTTCCATCCTGATCTCCTCCCTGGTGATGGTGACCTCCAGTTTGTTGCCCAAGTAGGAGATGCTGCAGATTTTCAGCTTGGTGATATCGTCGGGAAAGGCGGGATCGAAGAGCAGGCTGGACCTTGTGATCCTGGAAAGGCAGGAGCGTGTCAGGGTGGGAACAGCAGGAGCCACAGAGGAGCAGCCACATCTCCAGGCATTTCCTGCACACCAGAGGAGGCTGGAAAGGTCATTGGTGCATCCAGGGATCTCTGGGCAAATCCTGAACACACTGATGATGCACCTGGTGAGGAGCTACTGGGACTGCGATTCCACAGCCCACCCCAAGACATTCCTGTTCCATTCCAGTTCCCCAGCTGGGGCCTGGGCTTTCCATGAGGTTAGATTTCATATTAAAAAAAAAAAAAAATAAAAGAGCAGCTCAATTCCCTGCTCCAGTTCAGAGCTTGGCTCCAGCAGCAGTTGTGCTGGGAATGCCCTGCTCCTCTCAGGTGACCCTCAGCACCCACCTCAGCTCCCACTCCCGTGGGTAGGAGGGCTGGAAGCTCAGCACAGCTGCTCATACTCCTTCCCAGAAACAATGGAAAAACCATCCCGGCTCTCCCTCCATCCCTCTGAGCCACAGCCAAGCTGCCTGTGTGGGCGTTGGCTTGGGGTGAGGAAAAACAACGGCCCCTCTTGTCCCTGGCCCAAATCCTGGCACTCCAGAGATCCCCACAACTAGCTCCAGAGCACTGGGAGGGCTCGAGGGAGGCTTGGGGACCTGGGGAGCCCCAGCACTGCGCAGGATCCATGTCCTACGGCAGGAAAAGTGGGAGCACGGCTGCACAATGTCACAGCCACCTCTGGAATTTGGCCAGAGCCACAAAGCTGTGGCTGGAGCCTGTGCCACGAGGGGCCTGACCCAAAACACACTGGGCACCTGGAGCTTGGCCAAAGCTGAGATTTCCAGCTGGGAATTCGGCAGCTCACACCCAGCTCCACTGGGGAATGGTGGCTTTTCCAGCTGGGAATACGGCAGCTCACACCCAGCTCTGCCAAGGAGTGGGGTGGGTTTCCCAGCAGCTCTGGCCACACACACGGAGTGAAAACACATAGTTAGGGCTGGAGTTTTTCACTGGGAATCCAAAGGCTTGATCCAGCCTCAATTAAACCAGGAATAGGCTGAAGAGACAGTGGCTCCAGGGTGGAAACCACCACAGCTCTGAAATTACACTAACAGCTCCATGCTTTCCCAGGATATTTTAAAGCTGAGGTGATCCCTGCTTGGCACTTCACTTCAGGGAGGCTCCCAGAGCCACATGTGAGCAGGGAGGCCACAGAGAGGCTGCAGGAGGTGTTTCCTCACCACATCCAAAGGAGACAGGATGATGCTGCTGCTGAACCAGAGAACAAGCCTAGGGAATGGCATTTTGCTTCCCAAATGTGACCTGTAATGAGCCTCTTACCCGTTCCCAACTTGGCTCCAGCCAAACAGGGACATTTTAAGGGACAAGTGGTTGCTTGGGAGTTAAAAGTGACACAACAGGTCTCACCTGAACCCTGTGAAGCCGAAGAGGATGACCTGCAGGAATCCCCCCATCCCTGTCAAGAAGTTCACAGCTCCCGACCCATCCGAGTTCTCCACCCAGACCTGTTCCAGCACGAGAAGGAGATGATGCAGGAGTTGATTTGGGATGCTCCAGGCAGTTCTGTGGCTCTCAATGCCATTGTCACCTGCCTGGGAGCAGGAGGGATCTGCAGCCCCGCCACTCACCTTGAAAGGCTCCGTGATGTTGCTGAAGCACTTTTCCAGCTGGCTCCAGGCTCTCTGCAGCTCCTTCAGCTCCAGCCAGCCCATGGCAAACATGCTCTGCCGGAGAGGGAAAGGTGTCAGCATGGTGGAGCAGCACTGCCTCCGCCACCCCTCCGATCCACAGTGGACATTCCCAGTGCACATCCCAGCTCTGCACTGTCCCCTGGATGGAGACACCCCCCCGGGGTGAATCCCAGGCTCTCCTCACCCAGGTCATGGCTGGCCCGGCCGGGTCAGTGACGGGCTCGTACATCTCCAGGTCGTTCCTCCGGACCTCGGCACTCATGGGATGCATCAGTGGGAACCCCAGCAGCACCACATCTGCCTGTTTCACCGGCTCACCTGGGAACAGGGCTCGTCAGACAGGGAGAAGCTCCCAAATTTCCTAAGTGCTGGAGCCCAGTGGTGAGAAACAACCCAGAGAAGCAGGAAAATGTGAGGTTCTCGACCCCTGGTGCTCTTAGGGCACCAACTCCAGAGCTCTTTGGCTTCTACTTCATTGGGTTATCTTAAATAAACAAAGCAGCTAATAGCTAAAAAGGTTATTTCTTACAAAGCACATCAGTCTCAAAAGGCAATAGCAAAAAGCAATGGCAAAAGCAGTGGCAGTAAGCAAATGGCTAAAAGCCCTGGCAAAAGCCAAAGGCTAAAAGCAACAACTCTCCCCAATACATCCTCTTACATAGGAATTTTCCAACAAGCTAAGACACAAACTGGGACCACCACTCCCTAANTGCTGGAGCCCAGTGGTGAGAAACAACCCAGAGAAGCAGGAAAATGTGAGGTTCTCGACCCCTGGTGCTCTTAGGGCACCAACTCCAGAGCTCTTCGGCTTCTACTTCATTGGGTTGTCTTAAATAAGCAAAGCAGCTAATAGTTAAAAAGGTTATTTATTACAAAGCACATCAGTCTCAAAGGCAATAGCAAAAGGCAATAGCAAAAAGCAATGGCAAAAGCAGTGGCAATAAGCGAATGGCTAAAAGCCCTGGAAAAAGGCAAAGGCTAAAAGCAGCAACTCTCCCCAATACATACTTTTACATAGGAATTTTCCAACAAGCTAAGACACAAACTGGGACCACCACTCCCTAACCTATTAGAATCCTAGTTTCTTAGCACACCAGGTTACGTATAGAACTGCACATACAATCTATCTTGTTCTATCTAAAAAATGTAAGTAATATTCTTACTATAGCTCTATTATGTCTAAGCACTGTCTACAGCTGTGGGCCTGGAGCCTCTTGCTGAAGATATCAGTATGTTTCAACCCTCACTAGAACTTGAACTACTACTGTAGAATCCAGACCTTTCACTTACTAAAAGCATTAGAGCTCACCCTAAAACTTACTAACTTCCTTCTACTTAAATGTCTACTTTATGTGTGAGTGGCTTACTATACTTCAATCCATCCAAAGGCTTTAATTGAATCCCTGCACTCTGATTTCTCTCTGAATTCTTCAGAGAGACCCCTGACTCACTGACTCCAACAGCAAAAGCACCCCAAGCCCACCTTGTTGCACGTTTCTTCGTTTGCCATTCCCAAGTCTGAACCAGTTGGAATTCTGATCCTTCCAGAATTAAAAGTGTGATCCACAGCTGCCTCCATGGGCTGCTGCCACTGCCTCCCCGCTCACCTGGGCTGTAGCCATCGTACTCAGGGTGATATTTCCTCTCCTCATCAAAGGGCACTTTGATTCTCCTGGCACGGTGCTCCCACTCCTCCGGCGCCGGGAGCAGCAGGTCCCGAGCCATGTCAGTGGCAAAATTTAGGCTGGAAAGAAGGAGGAACAAGATTTTATGTCAGGGATGGGTGACGGTGAGAGGAGAGAGGGGACAGAAGGAACTGCAGGAAAAGCTGCTGTGGAAGAACAAGGGACAGAGATTGAGCCAGGGGTAACAACTTCCATCACGGAGCCAGGAGCCCGTTCCCCCAGCTGTGGATGTCTCCAGCTGGCTAACAGCACAGACACCCCATGGAATGCCAAGGGAGAAGAATGGAGACCCCTCTCAGCCTCATGTGGGCACTGAACAGGTGGGAGGAGCTGGGGCAGCCCCCACCCTTCCTCTGACTGCAGAGGGATGACACGGAGAGGAGTGTGAGGAAGGATCCCCTCGGGAGCCCCACTGCTCCCATCCCTGCAGAGTGCCAGGTGGAAGAGCAGAGAGCCAGGCTGTGCTTCCAGGTGCTCCCTGGGTGCATTCCAAATGTTACCTGCGCCGGGCCACGGCATTGGTGTAAGCAGAGTTATCCACCTGGCTGTGGTACTCGTCTGGGGGCATGACACCTGGGGGGACAGGAGGGGACACTCGGCACCTCAGCACACCCAGGGCTGCCGTGGCTCTGGGCCCCTCCTCAGGGACATGGCTGGAGGAAGGGACCCTCCTGCCCATCCAGATCCTGCTGGGAGGATCCCACACAGTCTCAGTGGGATGCTCAGTGGAGAACATGCACAGTGCTGGTGCTGAAGCAGGAAAAATCTGGGATACAGCTCTGGCTGGTGCATGCAGACACCTCATCCTGAGGGCTTCTTGAAGGGGACCTTCAAGTCATGGAATCCCAGGGTGGTTTGGGTTGCCTTAAAGCTCATCCAGTTCCATGCCCCTGCCATGGGCAGGGACACCTTCCACCAGACCAGGTGGCTCCAAACCTCTGCTTTCTGCCCAGCTCCCACGGCAGAGGCACCTCTGATGTGGTAGAGCTGCTCCTCCTCACTCCACACCATCCTGCTGCACCAGTACTGAGCCACGGCTTCCACCAGCTCCCAGCCCCCATCCTCCTGGAACAGCTTCTGGTCCTGGGGGAAAAACAGCGGTGTGAGGGAGAAGGGAGACTCCACCAGAGCCAAAGTCAGCAGGAGGATGGAGGAGATGGAGGGAGCAAGAGGAAAGACTGGCCTGGTTTGAGCCAACAGGGTGCTGAGACGCCCACGGGAGCAAGGACAGAGAAGGCAGAGCTGCAGGAGGGAGCCTGCGGAGCAGAGTTCCTCAGGGAAGGGACAGCGACAGCCTCCAGGTGTCCTGGCACCGGGATATCAGATGGAGCACCCTCCCTTTACCTGCGTAGTGCAGTAATACTGCTCGAAGGCCATCAGGACATCCCCGGTGACATGGATTTCCTGGGCTCCGTAGATCTCCTCAGGACACACTTCCCGGCCAGTGGCTGCGCTCTCCCACGGGAATTTCGCGCCCTGCCAGGAGAAGGCATCCATGAGCCATCACCTTGTGCTGTGCCCCCCTGTAACAGCCCGGGATTGCTCTGGGGACAGGGGCTGGTGCCACCTGTCTTAGGCTGCAATACAGGATGTGGCCAAAGTATGTATTCTATCACCATCTATTGAAACCAGGTGGGGCAGTGATTCCTTATCTCCGTGGGAGATATTCTCTGCTAACGGGCCATCTATTAAAACCAGCTGGGACAATCATCTTTATCTTTTCCACAACCCATCCTTCCTCCAGGAAAATACCATCTGTTAATGGGCCATTGAATCCCACTGCATGACTGATAAAATTACATCATCCCATTGGGAGATCCTCCAGCCAGGGGGAGGAACCAAGCCTTTCCTACCTAGATAAAAACAGATTTGGAAAACAAAAGCAGCCTTTTTCCACTGGATTCCAGAGGAAAACTGGACCTTTCCAGATCATCACTGGACCTTCAGAGGGAAACTGCACCTTCTACAGAACTACATCTGTCACTGCAGGAGGACTGCAGCCATCATTTAATGGGACTGCTACCAATGTTGCCATTTGATTATATAAACTGTATTAAGAAAGTAGTGAACCTTAATAGTTAACATTAGTTGACATTAGTAGTAGTAGTCATGCTAAGGCTTAGTAGGCCGCATTTGACCTGCAGATGAACT